>WYDI02027724.1:18614-72129 GCA_009867235.2 Psittacus erithacus | reverse complement strand
GCTTTTGTACAGTTTAAAAGAGAAGTCATTAATAGCTTACACAACAAATAAAGGACTCGGCTTATTAAATCTCCAGGTAATCTGTAGGTGGGGACAGCACTAAAAGTCAAAGGGCAGAATCAGGATTCAAAATGGTCTTGACAAGTTTAAAGAGCAGTCTGAATGCACAGGATTCAATTCAAGGAGGACAAATTCAAAGTACTAGGTGGAGGAATAATAAAACATGCACTTGCATTTCAGGGAACAGTGCAAATGACCTGCTCCAGGTGGCCCTGACTTGACAGAGGGTTGGACTGGATGATCTCCAGAGGTCCCTCCCAATGCTAATGATTATGTGATTCTGTGAAATGTTCTGAGGACTGGGAGCTCACACGCTAAAATGGGTTAATGTCATACTGCTGTGAAATGATGATACATCATAGAAGTATAAATATGAGTGCAAATAAATAAATAGGCAAAGGGAAAAGGGGGATTATATCTGGCTTTGAATACAACACATAATGCAACATGGATTATTTTGCTGGAGTCAACAAATAGCAACAAGAATAGATGGGTGAAGAAAGACTGAAATAAATGCACGCATTTGGGCTGTAGAACATATGATTGAAAGAAAACACCTGTATAAGTTTGCTGGAAAGAATAAAGTAGCAATTGCTTTGTTTGCCTTGGATAAGACCATAAATAGGAGGCTTAAAATGAAGGAGATGAGATGCAGTGCAAGCATTAACAAAACAGTTAAGTGTGATCACATGTTGTCCGGCCTCTAGTGTGTCTGCAGTGGGTTTGGTTTTGTCTTGGGGCAAGTTTGGAAAAGGTGATCTCTTCACATCCCTTCCCACTCCACTTTCTGTGGTTCTGTTTAGCCAATTACTGGATTAGAAAGAACTGTGCAGTTAAAAATTATTGTTTTATTCTGCTATTTGTGGATGCACAAAGGTAGAGATATTGCAGGTGCAAGCGCTGCTTGGAGTTCACTCAAATATATATCCCCCTCTCAAAACTTCAGCGTGATCTGCTGCTAACATTAATGAATGCTACACATGTAACTTGACCAGGTCATAAATGCGACCACAACAAGGAGTCCAGCCCTGCTCTGCATTTCCTGATGCAAGAGATTCCTATGATAGTCATGTTTGCTTTGAAAACCTTGTCAAAATAAACCCTTACTTGATTTCCTTGTTTGTTAGAGAACTATAATGCACTGTGCAGCTAGTGCTCATTGTGGATGATTGATTGGTGCTGATGTACTGTAGTTCAGTTTTACTAACGATGGGTTTCTTCTTTTTTTCCCCTTCCCTTTCCAGAAATGGAATGTGAGTCAGACAAAGATTCGCATAATTTCAACAATAATATTCATACTGTTTGGCTGTGTGCTGTTTGTTGCTCTTCCTGCAGTTATATTCAAGCACATAGAAGGCTGGAGCACACTAGATGCAATTTACTTTGTGGTTATCACTTTAACTACCATTGGATTTGGTGACTACGTTGCAGGTAAGATTTCCTTGTAACTCTGTGTTATAATATTTTGCAGTTATGTTCTGCTTTGTTGTATTATTTTGGGACAGATGCATCTCCCAGTTTTACCCTTTATCGTTCCTGTGTCAGAGCACCTTAGAAGATATGGCAGGATAGAGACAGGAGACACCTGTTTCTACATAATCTTTTTTCTTTTATTGTACTGTTAAAAGATGATGTTCTTGATTTTTAGGTAGAGTATTTTGTTCTCACAGGCTGAATGGAGTGCAAGGATTAATAAAGTATTTTAGTCCACTGAATATATTTTTTCCAGCTGGATTTGCTTAAAATATCTTGCCTTGTGAGGCTATGTGACATAGGTTTCTTGTGCATCGTAGTTTCAAAGTGCTGTTCCAGAGCTCTCTTTCTGCCATTGAGACGTCTCTGCTGCTGTTGCATCCTGCTTCTGTTTTCTTTCTTTTGTTTTTTACGTACATGCTTGACCATATGTGTTTTGTAATCGAAGAAGGTTTAGCGTAACCCATAGATAATGTGTCCAACTTCCATGATTCTGTTAACCTGGGTTGAATTGGCCGCAAATAACTGCGACAAACTGAGTTGAAAATGCTTGGGTCAGTTCTCTGCATCAACTTGTTTCACGAAAAGGTGTTTAGAACTGTTAGATCACTTCTCAGAATAGGATTAAGTATGTTGTGTGTGTTAATCCAAGTCATGATGTGTTGAGGTGAGGATTAGAAATTCAGAGCATTATGCTTCGGGTCTGAGACTTGCTTTCTTCACTCTGATTTCATGCATCTCCTGAGGCAGCACCATCATCTCTCTTTCATGAGATTTCACCCTCCCACCAGCAGTGCTGGGCTGCTGTTAGTGAGCCATTCTGCTGGAGGAAGTGTTTCTAGTTGACATCCTCATGGTGTTTCCTCCTCACATGTCCCACCTCACCTGTAGCTATTGTGTGAGTCCAAGGGCACCAAGGTGAGGGTCTCATGTTGGGTAGCTCCTCTTACTGATTTGGGGGCCTGCTTGAATTTTGCCTTGATGGCAGGAATGTGACTGATCTTGTTGCTGGTGAAGTTCCACAGAGATCTCTGAAGAGTCTGAACTGTTTGGCATATTCATAAATGACCTGGGAATGAAGTTAGTGTGGAAGTTACTAAGTTACACAGCCTGTTTAAAAATGAAAGGTGGCATGAGAAGTTGCCAAAAAGTGTGACAAATTACAGAACTAGGCTGTAAAATGGCAAATTAAATGTGTTTGGACTTTTACATAGTTTTGTTATTATGTTTTTGCATTTTGAATGTGTCTCACTGGTTTCTTCCTTCTCCTTTCCCATTATTCCTTTTTTTTCCCATATTTTTATTTTGTCAGGAATTTGTGATTCTGGAAAGATTTGCACTAGCACAGAATAAAAAATTTATGCTGTTTCCAAGTCAAGAGCCTGGGTGGTTTAGAGTTTTGTTCCTAAGGGCTACATGTATGACAGGGAATAAAAATAATAGTGTATAAAGGTTATATTTACTGTAAAACGTTATGTGAAATGGCCCACTTGGCTCTAACTAGAACACTGAGTACATCGATCATTACTCTCATTATACATTTCCACAGAATTTTCTATTTGTAGACCATTTGATATCATAATTTGTTCCTACATCATGTCTGGGATATTTTCTTTTAACTTTACTAGGAAATATTTTCTACAGAATATTCTTGAATTACGGTGTTCTATAGCCTTTCATGGTTCCCTTATATATATACATATGTATTTATATATTATTTACTTTAATCAAAGTTCTGCTGTAAATGTATAATGTCGAAATGTCATTCATGTTTTCTTTTTTCTTTTAGAGTAACATGTACAAGATGTATATTTGTACTGTAATATGTTATTGATTTGAAGTTTCTGGTGGGAGAATGAGATCTGTACTTGCAGAGATGATACTCAAGAGAACAGGGTTAGATGACTACCTATCCCCATCATAACTGGGAGGTTAACATTGCCACTAGGCTGTATTTTGTCAGAGATGAAACTGACAATATTATAAGTGTGTGGACTAACATAATTATTTCATGGCAAATGGCTTAGGATTTTCCAAAATTTGTTTTCTTGTCATTCCAGTAATAATTATCTAGTTAAATAAAAATTACAAAAAATGGGTGAAGTATTCATTGACTGTCAGCTTCCACAATGCATCAATGTGCATAAATACTAAGGGGTCAGAGGAAAACTGATGTTGCAAGTTCTCAATAGAGCTGATGGAATTTGTTTTAAGGGCTAGGCATCCTTATGACTCTTGAGGAAGTATGCAGAATCTTTTGTACACTAGCAAAGTAGTAAGTTATCCTTATGATTTTTTTGTTTCCTTGCTTTTCTTTTAGACAAGCCATAACTTGGTCTAAACACATAACTTGGACATAGACACTAAAGTCTAGTGTGAGGAGTCCCTGCCTATGGCAGGGGGGTTGGAAGTGGATGATCTTAAGGTCCTTTCCAAGCCAAACTGTTCTATGACTTCGTGATGATTCTATGATGTTTTTGTGATAGACTCCATCTAGAACTCTTTCCTTGAAGTCTGGGAAGCTGAATGCCATAAACAGAGATGGAAACAAGCATGTAGTTAAGGCATGTAGTGCTGTCAGGGAGGTTGTCATGATAGAATATGGGTATTGCATCTGAAGCTGTGGCTCTAAAGTGTGGTGTGCTTTGTTTTGGTTTGTCACAACGAGGCTGGAACTAGATGATCTTAAGGTCCTTTCCAACCCTCACTATTCTATGATTCGATGCTTCAGTCTGCTTAGTTCCTAGATGGCAGTGCAGCTAGACAAAAAACTCACACTGGCATTGGTTTATTCCCTTTTCAGATTCTTCCTGGTCAGAAAGGCATATTTCTTATATAATTGAGTGAAAATTGCTTTGGATTTGACTGATCTTTAGTGTAAGAAGGCAGAGTGGTGCGCAGTACTAATACTCCAATTTGCAATTATAGCAAGTGAACTCTTTTAGCAATAAAAATATAATTGGCAATTCTTGTAGCATATTGAAGATTCATGAGATATTTCATGATCATGTGTCAGGTTCGGCTCAAAGTTCTCTCAAAAATCCAAAATCCCTAAATATTTGAAACCTTCCACGTATTCTGGTAACTTTTTATTCCTGGGAACTGTCATCCCAGAGGAAAAAGCAAGTTTTCAAGCCCTATGTACAACTGTCACGGTTGTGATAACATATTTTTTCTTTTAACCCCAGTACACTCCATGCAATGTGTATCGTTTTTCACTTGCTGCTTTCTGGCACAGTTACAGGTAAGAGCTGAAGAGAAGCTCTGAGAACTTTTAGGAGGTGAAGGGGAGAGTGTTTCTGAATAACTGTACCAAAAGGGAGCTAACAGAAGACTTGGGATTCAGGGATGTAATGGTGCTAATGGCTTCAGTGCAGGTTATCATGTTAGAAATTCTTGTAGAGTTCTCCAGAATTTTTCTGCAAGCTTCCTTTCATTTGCACTGGAGACCAAGTACTCTGTTCCCAGAAACTAGAATACCAAAACATCCCTTTTTGTGCTCAAAATCTGTTTGGAGCCTAAGGAAATTTCAGCTGCAGTTTCCACCAGCAAGAAAAGCCTTAAGGCAAACAGTAGACTGATCACTCAAGGTTCATGCAGGAAGGGAAAAGATGAAGAGCCCTTGTAGTGCATGTTCAAGAAAATATATGAACAGTATTCCAAAACCCAAACTTAATGTTTCTGTCTTATGAAATAGTTTGATTTTTCTAATATTTGGAGGAGTTCATTTTTTTATTTTTGTAGGGAAATAAGGAATTTTTTGTGATTGGGGAAAACTTATTTTTGTAGCTTTTTATAATTAAGGGAAGTAAACAGTACTATGGCCTGCAGTGTCTTATGAAAACCAGGGAGTAGTCAAACATCCCTTTTCTTGTTTTAAAGAGAAAACACTGACTTTAATATGACAGCAGAAAATCCAGCCAAGATTATTAATATTCTGTGAAAGAGAAAACTGATTGTTTTTTGATCAAAAATGTCATTTTTTTGAGTGTAATGAAAGGTATTATTGGGTACTAAAGATAGCACTGAAGTACATGTCTGTATATATGTATAACATGAAGCTATATTGTTCATACATGCAGATAAATCCTTTAACTGAAGTACAGATTAGAAGCTATAGTCAAATATTTCTAAGCGATTAAACCTAACAGGTTTGAAATCTAAATTTGGTGAGAGGTCCAAAACTTGACTGAATTAAGTAGAGGTCTAAAATATAAATAGCACATTAGCTGTCTGTTTCACAGCACAGCATAATGATGATAAACTGACCCTGCAATCAGTGCCATTCAGCAGATCACGGAAGTTTTCAAGTCTCACTTAAAGAATATATTCTAATGCTTCACCTGATGGTTGCAGCAGCCCAGCTGATCTGCTCTCAATATGTGATATTACTATGTGATATTACTTACTAGGCAGAAAGACCTCTACAGGAAGAAATCGCTGTTATGCCAAGCAAGATGGATGCACCGAGCATCCTGTGAAAGCTGTGTGCTCTCCCACAGGCTTTGTGTCCCTTTTGGCATTTGGAAGAGCTTTTTGCCTCCTCAGGACTTCATGTCCATAACTGAGGCTGTCTCGTGTGAACCATGCAGCCAGATTTGAGCCTAAGTCAGCATGCTGTGTCTGGCTTGATTTCTGTACAGAGCAGCATGTAAGGGGTGTTTTATAGCTGTGGTTTGTATTCTGAAGTAGCTCTCCCTTTTCCACTGGGTGGCATCAAGTAACTCATATGGCCCACTTGAATTTTCTCTCACAGACAGTGCAATGTTATCTTGTCCCAGGCACGCTGCTTTTCCATCTCTGCATGAGCTAGCCTTTCTCTGTCCTTTTTTACAGTCCTCAAAGGTAATTCATTTCAGGCTTCAGGGCTGAACCTCTGTGTTTCTCTGGCATTGGACTAATGATGTTTCTGGACTAAGCCTGTTGGCCGGGTTTGCCACAACAGGGATGATGGACAGCTACTAATTTTTCTGCAATTAAAACAGTGTTTGGATTTTATCATATTTCCATACCCAGAATAATTTGTACTGCTGATAAATAACAAAGATATTTTGTGGTTCGAAGGACCAATTTCTGAATAATACAGAAATGTGTGCTGGTATAGAATTAAGATATTCAATGCCAATAGCACTTTCTATTCTCTGCTTATACTTTCGAAGCAAAAATGCAAGCAGAAGCAGACAATTTTGCACAAATAATTGCTTATTTCTATTTTGAGTCAGCTGTGGAAAGAATGGGAAAAAGTGGCAACAAGAAAGACTTATTTGCTTTCAATATACTTGGGTTATGAAAATAAATATATGCATGTAGTTATTTATAACAGCCTTAGCCCTTACATAAGATCCATAATCTGTCCTAATGCACCCCCAAAATCTTCTCTAATGCCACTCCACTAAAACAGGGCTTTTCACCTCAGTAGGGAATATATTTAGACCAAAAAAGAACCCATGCCTTCCAAAATGTTGAAAATCCCAAATAAGTCTTTTTGCAGATGTAAGAAGGGCAGCAGCAGGATTACAGTACCCTGTGATGAAGATGGATGGAAAAACTCTTTGATTTCTTATACGTTTGAAGTGACTTTGGATCAAACTTCTACCACAGAGCGCGTTGGCAATAAGCTGTGGCTGCTCTTACCATGTCAGATTCTTCATAATCTTCATAGAAGATTGTGGCCATGAGAATTCTAGTTAAAGAGTAGGAGCACTCCAGTTGTGAGGTATTTCTTCTTTATTGTGGCTGCAACCTATTTTAGGTAGAGGCCAAGTTAGAAAAATTTCGTCCCTTGGCCCACAAAATCGGTTTTGACCCACAACAAAATGCAACTTCTGCCTTCTCAGCATTTTACTTCCTAAAGGGCTATGTAAAATAATGTTTTGCAAAAGAAAGATTATTAAGAAAAAAGTTATGCAATGGAAAATCTATGCAAATGTATCATGTTGATATACTTCTTAAAGTGTTACCAGTAAAATTGAGATGAATCCTCATCTGCTTCAGTACACATACATTTACCCATACATACTCATACCCAAATGCATTCATACTTATTGATGTGAATTTTAAATCAGTAGTTAATGAGTTCCATTTACTTTAAATTCACTACACTGACTTTTGATAATGTTTTCCTACCCGTGAAATACTACTTAACGACATTCCTGGGTAACCGTGATAGCGCTTCATGATGATTAAGCACCACAGAAGACAGTACTTAGGACAAACACCTTTAGATACGTCCTCTCTCTTCCTGGTAGTATATTAAATTGAGATCTCATATTGAGGAGTCCTTGAAATTCAGAAACCCAACAGCTAACAAGGCTGTTAAGCCTTTTCCTAGAGGGCTATTGATGGTCCTTTTCTTACTGGGAAAGCAGAACTCCTTTGGGCATGGCTAGATGGAGCCCTCTCCTGGCCAGACAGTAAAGAAAACTCTTGAATGTGAACGTGGCCGAGCTCCTGGCAGGGTGATTAACCTTGCTGTAAACAAATTAGGTGGAAACCCTGAAGGAAATGCTTCCTGCAGACTGGCAGAGTTAGCTTCCAGTTTCAGTTCATTAACAAACAAACAGTTTGAAACCAGCTGAGTGGATGTTGTATATGATACTTTGTGTGTTGTAAGAGTTGGAGAAGGCGAACCACCAAGCGTGGTTCGTTATTAGCTGCTGATAGAGCAAAGGCATGGTGGTAATCAACCATTCTTTCAGATGATGACAAATTTTGGGCAAATCATCCCTAAAATCCTGTTTTTGCTGGATGATATTAAGAAATAATTTCATTTCTGATGCTTTGTTTGTCATGGTCTGTGACAAACCCAACCTTTTGGTGGTTGGCTGTCTTCTGCTCCAGACAGAGCCCTGTCTTCTACCTTATTTGTGACTATGCAGGTGTCAAAGTATTTCCATTTTTGCAATGTGGATTCATCTCTTGGATAATCGAGTAAACTGTTGCAGCTCAATGGATTCTATTGGTGAAAAGGTTTATTGATATAACAATAACGAAGTTTCTGAGGGCTTCTATACAAAGTTAACTATGAATAAAATTGTGTTATTTGCATGTAATCTCTGTGATAATAAAATCTAGGAAAAAACATAACTGTTCATGAGAGTTAACCTTGTTACTGTAACAAGGTGATTGAAAAATTGTCCCAAAACATCCTTGGACTCCTTCAGTACAGGATGCAGAGATATAAAGCAACATATTAGGTACCTGTACAGACTACTTCAGTGTGCCTGGAAAGGGTTTGCTGTACTCCTATTGTGGGCAGACATGCACATCAAACTTCTACTCACAGCAACCTAAACTAGGAGCTTGATTTTATTTGTCATAACACAGTTGAATTGCAAGTTTAAGGCTTCTGCTTCATTGAACTGCAAGTTGTGAAACGTGAGTTATTGTGTTGTCAAGAGCTCCGGATGAATATAGCTTTCTTGTGTGAAAATAAGGCATCTGTTCCCTATAGCTGTATTATACCTGAAAGCTCTATTACAGATATCTCAGAATTGCTTTTACTTTAAAACTGGAAGGAAGCGACTGGTCCTTACAGCAGTGGGATTCAAAAGAACTGCCTGCTGCTGACAATTTATCCACCTTTTCTTGAGTATGGACCAGTTCAGCTCAAGTCCTTCCATCCTGGTTTCCCTCTCTGCAAAACAGAATATTTGCCCACCCAATAGGGACACTCGGTAGTGCAGGTGCTAGTCTTTCTAGGGCTAAAGTATTCATGTAAGAATTAAGATGTTTCAAAGTCCTTGCAAAATCTGATTTATCAAGATATGAACTCACTACATATTCCAGAGCAATACTTTATATTTGATACAGTATTGTTACTTGGAGCAGGTTGGAAGTCCTTTCATTCAAGTTGTCCTCAAGGACCTCTGCCTTAAATAATGATGTATCAAAACTTGAATTGGTTTGCCTGTGCTAATTTTTAATTATTAGGAAGTAATTTTTAGGAACTGTTGCATACTCCAAACTGTATTTTCAAGAGTATATGAATTTAGATCATCATTTACTCAAATTCAACAGTATTTGCTTTGAATTATTGCATGGGTAAGAAAATAGAAGAAGCTTTAAGAAATACATCTCGTTTTGCTCCTATGAGTATTAATTCTGCTTTAATTTTGACCATACTGTTTTTCAGGGGGATCGGATATTGAGTACCTAGATATTTATAAGCCAGTGGTGTGGTTCTGGATCCTTGTTGGCCTTGCCTACTTTGCAGCTGTCCTCAGCATGATTGGAGACTGGCTAAGAGTCATATCAAAAAAGACAAAGGAAGAGGTAAGAATGTGTTGAAAGGGGAAGAAATACTACTTTTAAAAAGCTTTGATTAGAATTCAGGTGAGTTTATGATTAGAATGCAGGTGAGCTTATAGCTGCTGTTGCTCTTAGAGGATAGGTCAAAGCTGTTTATGTATAAAGCATAAGCTGCAGCTCAAGTTGCAGTAAAATTTGTAGGAGTCTTATCAAACATAGTGATTTTTACATGGCTGCATATAAAATTGGTTAAATTTATTATTTAATGTATATGCACAATTGCACCTGACTTACAAGAAAAAGAAATCTCTAAAAGAATCGTTCTAGGCTGAGAATGTAGCCCTTAATTTCTGAGCCAAAAGTAATTCTTTTTTGTTTCTATATAGCATGCAGGTATATAAAGGAGAAATACTAAATCACTGAATACTTACCTTTCATTATTTGGTAGTGGTAAGAGAATAAATGTTTTATATCATGAAAGGTATTGGAATGAGTTATTTAAATGTGCCTGAGTGTATTTTTCCATATCTTCAGTGGCATGTCTAGTTATTTGTAGGCAGGTGCATTGCTTGTAGTTCAAATATATTTTTACTTGTAAATGTGTATTTATAATTCCGCCAATGCCATATCTTACTCTTAATTTTGTCATTTAAGAAAATGTCCCAGTTCTGAAAATGTTAGAGGATAAATAAAATTTTCTTTGATTGCAGCTGGCACAGTTCAGGTTTTACTCTAAGTTTGAGAAATAAATGAGTTTTGGTTTTAGCAACATAGTATTTCCTTCTAATATGTGAAAATACCTTGTTCAGGCTTGGCTTTGCTGCATTTCCTCAGGCACGGGTGACACAGTTCAGTTCTTCACACTACTTCCTAGAACTAATCTAGTCTTTAATCTCACTTTTCTCATACTCTTATCCACACGTCTTATCCAGAGATTTTACAGTCTTGACTATACAATTACACATAATTCATTCTTGTTTAGTGTTTCATTATCCATGTTATTACAATGATAATAAATTAAGAATGTTTGAAATTTATATCTTGCTTTTATTTTATAGTGCAGCTATTTCAATGTAGACTAACTTTAGAAAATATTTAGAAAAACATTAATAGAACAAGTGCATGGATTCCTATAATGCATTGAATACATTCCTATTTTATCAAGTAAAATGTCGTTAGCTGGGTTATGCAGCACAGTGCTATGCCAAACTTCATTTTCTCAGGTAGCAGGAATGTATGCCCTATTTCATCTTTCCATTCTTTCTCACCTTTGTAGCCTAAACAAGCATATTCATTTTGTCTACAGAAAGGAAAACATCATTCTTCAGATATATCCAAATTGTCTTGGCTGATGCAGGTATTCATGGTTTTTGCTGTATACACATTTTGTGTGTTAGGTTAGATCAAAGGCAGACATAATCTGTACCATTTGTCCAAATAATCATATTACTGATGGTCTGAAATCACCCTCTATTCTTAACCCATTTTTCAGGCATGTCTAGGAATCCATACCAGAAAGAAAATGTTTTGGCAGTTTAAAAATGCTGCAGTTCTGAAAATTAAGGAGATCAGTTTGAGAACTGAGTTATGGCTTAGCACAAGTTGTGTTCTAGTTAGAAAACATGAAAAATTATTTTTGTATTCTATCCTAATGATGCTTTGGGGAAAAAATGTTCTATAAATATATTGCATTTTGTTACAAGATTGGCTGTGTATGAACAGAAGTGCTGTACAAAGGTTCACTTTACAGGTAGTATTTTATGATACAAACTGACCTCTGCTTGTAGCTCATCCTTACTATCTGCCTTGGAAAAATTGAGTGAAGAAGCTGGGCGAGCTTAGTGGAAATGTAGTCATTAGGTCTCTTCTATGCCAGCAGAAGCCAGGGGAGACTCTGAATTTCTTGTATTGTCTGTTTTTTCAGTTACAACTAAATTTATGATCTGTTCCAGTTTCTATGGATAAAGATTCCAGCAGAGAAACCTAAGTTCAAAGAGTAAAAATGAGTGCGATGGAAAAATCATAGTTCTAAATGGTTTTTTAAACTGTCTTAAGGAAACATTCAGTCAGCCCTTGGGGAAATAGCTCATTGCATCTAAAAATGAAACCAGAAACAATATCATTTATTGAAATCTATGGAGACACAGAGGCTGTGATGAAATCTATAGGATTCTGAAAGCTAAAATGGTGTAATAAATTTCCTAGGAAATATAAGACACTGAAAGCCTTCCTTCATGAGCCTTGCTTGTTGTGGATATCAACACCTGCAAGTAAAGATTTTGTGTAGGGTTTGTGTCATACCTGTCATGAAAAAATCAAGTGGTAGCTTACCATGTTTCAGATACAGGAGGGAACAGATCATTCAATACCCACTGGTTGTGTTGGTTTCAGTGGTCCAAGACTTGAGGACTGTTATCAGCCAAATCTAGTGAATTGTACCAGAGTGCAGGATGCAGACAGAGGGGGTTACAAGTGTTAAAAAGCCCCTCTCTCTACTTCCCTATGATAACAAAAACTGTGTATCAGTATCTCTTTTAATAGGCAGCTGTAAAAATCTTCTTTTTGCCTTTTACTATAGTCTGAAGTAAAAAATGGTCTCTCGTAGCACATTTAGGATGTATATTGTGGACAGCTTTTTCCATATTCCAGAAAGTGGGCGTGCTGATAATCAATATCATGTAATAGCTGTAGTCCTGTTCACATTTTTCTTAATATCGTTGCATTGTTCTTAAAAGAAGTTTACATAAGACTGTAGGAATAATGCATTTCACTGTTTTAACCAAATAAAGCATCTATTGTTTTCAGGATATTACCAGTAAAGTTTGCCATATGCAAGTGGAACAAAAAGAAAACAATCTGATTCACAATATTGTGGAACTGATCCACAATAATGCTGTATTTGGGTATTAAAAATACAGGTAACTGGAATGACTGCCAGTTGCTCAGGTGGCTTTTGTCTTCTGAGAGTTTTGATGCCTTAAATGGGGAAGGAAGTGAAAGACAAGTAGAGTCAGAAGTGGGAGTTTTAGAAGGCTACATCTGCTGCTGAAAGCAGTTCATACAGTAGGCTAGATGAAGTGTCAGAAAGTCACTGGCGCATGCTGTGTGCTGTCATCTTAAGTAGGTGATCTGCCTCTGAAGTTCGGTTTCAGCTGTACTAGCTTGCCTTAAACTCTCTCCTCTTCATTATTCTCTAGACTCTGATTAGTCAGAGCATTTTTAAAGTCTTTTGATTTTAGTCTTTTTGAAAGGTAAAATTTCAGCAGGTTTTTTTTCCTGGTCATATTTTTCTTCAGCATGCAGCAGTTTCTGTATTCCTGTGTTTCAGTGTTCCAAGCGCAAATGCCTGTCCGACCAAGAATCCTAGTCATGTGGGCCGTAAACTTCAAATTTGCTTTGCAAATTAAATGCTTCTGTCTCTTGGCCTCACAATAGTCTCCTTAAGCTCTAGTCCAGACCCCATTCAAGTCAATGAAAACGGGATTCATCTCCAGTGTAGATATCGACAGCTGACCTACTCATCTGCATTCCCTTTATAGTCAGTGGAAGGAAATGAGTGTTTCTAGCATGACCTATTTGGAAGGAAATGAGAGTTTCTAGCGTCAATCATTTGAATTTTTAAGGCATCTACCATATGAATTGCGTCCAGGAACAGCTTGTTCTTTTTGCTGTGTATCAAGAATCCAGGTGACTGACTTACGTTAGACATTGGCTGAGTTTGGAGAAGTGATTTTTCATGCTGGGTGTCTGTCTTTTGAAATGAACAATATGAATCCAGCTGAAAAGACTAAACCTAAAATTTAATGAGAAAAAGCACATTCACTTCTTGAAGAAATTCAAGAGGCAATTGTTATCTTTTATATTTTATAAACAAATAACATTTGTTTCTAAATAATTTGTTCCAATTTTTATAAGCAAATTAAATTTGACTCATCTGAATCATCATTGAGTTTAATCAGAGGTGTCCCTTATGTCTATCAAATTAGAACTATGCTTGTCATGATGCCACAGAGATTATCTCACCCTCTCTAATATTTGTCTTTTCATTTTACTAGATTCAGGCTAAAAGTAATCACCCAACATAAGATCCCAACCTAAAAAGAACTTGAATACATCTCTAATCCCCCAAGGAGGGACCCTAAATGGAGGCAGTATGCATGAAAAGATGAAAAAAAGAGTGGACTCAAGTGAGAGTTTTACAAGGTTTTAGTGAGTTGAACTGGCAAATAGAGGCTGTGACCAAGGAGGAGGAAGGATAAGTTCTTTTAGAGGTGGTGAGCTCTTAACCTGGCTTTTGCTGCCTTAAGAAACAGAGTCTTTTCACTTAGAAATGAAGTTGGTAAGAATAACTCTTCATCCTGGTGATCAGAGGCTTGTTATAAAGGTGTGAGACAACTGCTGATCCATTATGCATTGTTTTAAGTGAGATGGATTGGCTTCTGTTGAAGAAAACAATTGTTTGGGCTTTTCCTTTTCTTACAATAAATCAAAAACAACTGTTGTGGTTCTAAGAATTGTATATCCACAAGTTCAATGGGTAGGTCAGACTGACTTCTTCCTAGAAAGCACTAAAATATTTGTGGGAGACAGTCATGATATGAAAGCAACTGCATGCAAAGTCCTTTTGCAAGGCAACAGTTGATAGGGGTGGCACAATTCTAGGGTGTGCAAGCAGGGGATAATAGTATTTCTGTAGGAATGCTACAGATGTTATTAAAAGTACATTACCAGAAAACAGACCCTAGATCTGTGGTCTAAGCCTTGGAAAGAGTGCAAAGAGCTACAAAAATGGCACAAGATCTATCTGAAGAGAAATTCACCTAGCATTAAAGCTTTTTTTTCAGTACAGCCAAGACGTACAGAAAAGCGTATGTGAGAAAGAATAGCCACATTCAAAAAGCAAACACAGTCCAACTAGTCAAATTTGACTAGTGAAAAAACAAAACAAACAAAAACAACCAACTCACCCCTGCAAAAAAACCCCAAATCCCCAAACAAGCCCAAGAAACAAAAGATGGGAGAAGTCCCTCCATAATGTCTCTGAGTTCAAGATGTATAAAGAGTGGTATTGGTGTAAAGAGAAGGTGGAAATAGGTGACCTGGTTTTGAGGTCAGTTTGATCCCTTCCCTTCTCAAGAGCGTAAGTCATCCTGGTGGTATTCTGTCTTCCTCTAGCAACAGTTTGTAATACTGAGTTTCTGTACTGCTCACTCTCTTACAAATACACTGTAATACTCTGTGCAATAATGAATATGAAGAACATGTTCTGTGAGTCCCAGGGAAACTGATCTGCTGATGGCTTTTGGCGCTTTTTTGTTTTGAGATGTCTTTTCTCATAGCTTTGTGTGCTTTGGACATGTGGTGGCTGCTCAACTTCAGATTCAACATGCACACACACAGACAGGTAACATCTGCACTGTTATCATTTTGAGGTGGTTTATATTTATATGGCTTATATTTGGATAATGCCTCTTAGCTAGGCATATTGAAGCCCTTTAGTGATGGCTGTTTTCTTATTAAATATTGAATACCAGGTCCCAAAGCAATGCTGGTGTGGTGCTGATTACAATAAAGAGCTGTGCTGCCTAAATACGCTTCCCTGAGCAGCATGCACACTGTGCTGGCTGAGGGCAAAGGGGCACTGTCAATACCTCCCCTGCCAGCCCCTATCCCTGGCTCTGCTTTCCCACCAGGCTTCCCCTTGCCTCACTGTGCAACTGGATGATTCAGGGAAGACGGAAATGCACCTACTGAGGGCTGCTTGCAACCAGGTAGCAATGGTGAGAGCTATTGAATTTGCAAAAATAAAACTGGAGCGAGTGGCTTGTACTTCATAGTAAGATAAATTGATTAAAGAGAGCTCAGTTGTAGCAGTGGCATTTCTTGGAGTTGATTATCTGTGAGGATTCCGTGAGTGTACATTATCATGGTTTATATCAGGAAGTCTTGATTTTTGGAGACAAGATATAATCAACCCTTTAGGTTACCATGACATAGATATCTAGTTTAACTCTATTGAGGGAGTGATATTGAATCTGGAATCTGTTAATCTTCAGGATTAACATGTTAATCTTCCTGAAAACTTTATTTTAAGCTGTTCTCAATGCTTGGTTACTGTTAGGAAAAGAGGCCCGATACATGTTAGTATGCACCGAGTGTGTGTGCATTTGATTAATAGCTGTCTTGTGGCTGAGTCCCCAGACAAAGCCAGCTCAGCAGAATACCCTTGCATCTTTAACAAGTTGTGTAGACAGTGAGGAAACTGCTTTGCAGTCTTGGATAAGAAGAAACTATGGAATACTTCCTTTACAAGGGGTGACTGCAGTAGTAAAATAAGTGTTGAACAAGTGGAGTTTTGATATTTCATACTAACATCATTCCAGTTATTCCATTAGATAAGGAATAAAGAATTTTTAGTGGGACTGGACCATGTAGTTACAGTAGTCATTTTTTACTCAGCACCAAGTTGTTTTCTTTATTATATCTTTATAAGCTAAAAAAGTCCAATGACTTGATGAAATAGTCATTGTCTCTTTCCTGTGGGAGAAAGTTGAGACAGTCGCTCAACTGCCTGTGGCTTGGATTTCCTTATGCTTCTAGTACAGTTCTTAATGTTTGCTATTTCTGGCTGCAGCAAAGTCATTGGCTGGATAGTGCAGACAGAATACAGGCTGTTCTGCTGAATCACCTTAGTCTCAGCTTTCAGTGAACTTAAATACTTTCTTGTGATCAATACAGGTGGATGTCATTCACTCTCATCTAGTTGAAAGAGGGGTTGCATGGCTCTCTGAGGTAGAAGAAACAACTAAATAGAACAGCTGATTTTGATAGGAAATTTATCAGCATCTTTGTCTTGCCTTTGGAAGTTATTAACAAGGCAGAATATTAGGGACTGAGATAATCAGGCTAACAACTTGTGTACAGTATTGAGCTACAGCCGTGCAGCTTTATGCAAAGAGGTGTCTGATGGGCCATATTCAGTAACAGTTCTGAGGAGGTACCTAACATAGGAGTGTTCATAAAATGAATGTGGTGACTGTTAGTATGTCTGGTTCTGGGTTTGTAGACAAGATTTCTTTTATTATTATAGTTTTTATTTTGGAGGCTTCCTGGGTCTATCTTGTTTGAATCAGACCATGATAAAGCAAAAGGGCCATTTCTGCATCTGCCATCTGTCACATCCCCACAAAACATTCTCACAGCTGCCACAATAAATGTTCCTCCACAAAAAAATAATCACAATTCATGGACTCTCTGCATTGCCATTGGAAAATATGGTTTGTTTCATCCAAGGCATCAGATGTGCTTATGGAAGTAATATGGGTGAAACCAAACGATCATTGCTCACCAGAATGAACCCACAAACATTACTTATTACAGGACTGAATAATCCAGTTTCCATTGGGGGACCATTGTTCCCAAAGCATTTCTGACCCACCATGGCTACAAAAACACAACTGTCTATGTAATTGAAATGTTGCAATTTCACAAAATTGAATCTTTTCCCTTCCAATATTTGCCTGAAAAAAGGAATGTCAGGGGAACAAAAACTAAGAGGTTGTTTACTGCTTCATTTGTGCCATTCAGTTTGAAATTAAGCCTGGTAGCTTAAAGACCTGGTATAGATGAGTTCTCTGCTACAGTTCTGAGATCTTGATAGATGAAGGAACAAAAAGCAGTGGTTAAAGACCTGGGAAAGCTCAGCAGAGGTAATCTCATTAGTGCATGTGGTGTTTCTAGGTTGCATGTTGTTACTGTTTACCTTTAAAGACATAGATCACAGTCTTCTGTCTGTGGATTACAGCACTGTGTGTTTTGGATGTTTACTAATAATGCTATAATAACAAAAATCATAGAATTATAGAATAGTCAGGGTTGGAAAGAACCTTAGGATCATCCAGTTCCAGCTCCCTGCCATGGACAGAGATGCCTCACACTAGACCATGTTGCCCAAGACTCTGTGCAGCCTGGCCTTGAACACCACCAGGGATGGGGCATTTACCATTTCTCTGGGCAGCCTGTGCCAGTGCCTCAGCACCCTTACAGTGAAGAACGTCACTCCTTGTCCTATTGCTACAGTCCTTGATGAAGAGCCTCTTTCCAGTGTTCTTGCAGCCCCCTTCAGACACTGGAAGCTGCTCTGAGGTCTCCATGCAGCTTCTCTTCTCCAGGCTGAACAGCCCCAAATACTTAAAAACAGATAACTGGCATAGGAATTTATTTAATTGGGTTATAAATGAATTTTCCTTAATGTACAAGGAAAGCACAGGCTTCAGTAAAAGCACCTGTGAAACCTTTCTACATTCCTGTCTTCTCTAGCCTGTGGATAACTGATGCAGCGAACATAAATTTGTGGCCAGCAGTCGCTCAGGTGGGACAAGGTAATGTATGCTTACCCAGAGCTGCAGGCAATGGCAGATAGAAAAACCTACCCACGCAGGGAATCAGCCCACTCAGAGCTGCATTGTTAAACCCATCAAGCCTCTCCTTACCTGCATTTTTAATTGTGATTTTTAAGTGGGACTTTGAGAACAATTCCTCTGTGAATGCTGGATGAGTTTCTTGAAAGCTGAGACATGATGTTATGTACTCTACTCTGCTGCCTGGATAATGTGACATGTTCATGTTCTTTCTAGTTTTGTCTCTGAGTAGCGTATCATGGAGAGGTTAATTGGATGTATTATTTTTAAGTATCAGAAAAAGTACGTTGGAGTGGAAAAATGAAGCTGCGAAACTTTGGAGAATGCATTAGAGGTAAATGCTAGAAATGGCACACTGAGGAACATGTAGAACATTAAGAGTATCTGTAAGGAAGGTCACTTTTTTTCTTCCTAAAATGCAGGCAGATGGATATTTCCAGCTCATCCACTTACGCTTTATATTTCTATTTTTTTTGGCCACCATAAAATGTATGAGCCCTGTATGCCAAAGGGAAACAACATAAAGTACAGTTATGAGAGAAAGATGTTAATTAGAAATGTTTGCATTTTCTTGCACAGTGTATGTAATGCTACTTTTTTTCCTTGATGTGGTACTTAGGGTTTGCTCCTCCTAAGTATATCATAGCATTCATGTCATGTATTTGAGTTCTGTCCAAGCAGGATATGTCTCTTCCCACTCTGTAAGTAGATTAACTGCTTATACTGTAATATTGGGGTTTTTCAGGAATCTCCTGAAAGAAGAGAGTGAAACGAAGGTGGAGTTAGGCAAGTGTATATTCATTTTGGTCTCTTTAAGGACAACCTTCATTAGGCTTGTGGATTTTTTCTGTTTGATCACAGATGTGGCTTAATTCAAAGCATAGATTACTCTTGTGAAGGTTGTGGCTACATGGCTTGTGCTGTCCAGACCACGCTCAATACGATGAGTGGTCCTCCTGCATGGTGGGCAGTTTGATTTGTATAATTACTTGGATATTTGTGTGGAGTCTCCAGAAAGATCCTCAAACTCCTGACAAGGATAAGGAATTAGAGTAAATGTACTGACCAATGGAGGAGGTGATTCAGTATCTTCAAATGTGGTTTTTGGCTGGTGTTTTTTTGTTTGTTCATTTTTAACAATAGCATCCTTTTGAACATACTTACATTCTGGGTTATGCTGCTGGCCTCTATCCAAGCATGGAGCTCAGCTAGAGTGAGAAAGTTAAAACATGGTGCTGATGAATATGAACAGAGAGACTTTTGTCTCATCACTGATATTGGTTGAGAGCTGGTTTTAGATCATTATTAATTTAGATGGCTTGTTCAATGTCCATGTTTTTTCCTAGTTCTGTCAAATTCAGTATGTCTGTCTTTAAATGATACTGTTGATAACATGTGTGCACAGACTGGGAACTGTTTGGTCATTCAAGAGGTTCATGCAGTGCTTTTTTTGATGTATAGTTAGAAACAGGCAACACCCCCAAAAATCAAAGGTGACTTTAATAGAAATAAGTAGATGCTCTTCAAAATTGTTTGGGGGCTATTCTTTGTCATGTTTATTCTATTAGAATATAACATTTCCACTACAGGGAGACAGAAACACTTTACCATAGACATTTAGAGATGTTACTAGAGATGACTCAGGGTATTTCAGACATCCCCTGGAGCTGTCAGATATGGTGCAGTGTATGGGATATCCAGGCCCATCTGTGGTGGTAGCTGGAGGCCAGGCTGCCTGTTCTGGGTAAGGAATTGACTTAATATTTTTAGGGAAGTATCTTATTTTGTGGTGAAGTGTGCTGTGTGGAATACTTTGTTGTGTTGCCATTACTGTATTTCTTGAATTTGTCATTGAGACCTATCTTCTCTAGCTCCATAAGGGTATTGCTGCTTAAATGCCTAATAAAATTACTAGCTCTTGATGCTCAAAGTACAATGTTAATAGGTTAGAGCTGATACTCCTTGTGAACTATGTCTAACAACTTTCAGTCTAATTTGGATTTTGATGTGGAGGAAGCCAGCCTGGGAACTGGGCTAGGGACTGCTTCCCTGTTACTGGTGGCATTTCTATTCCCAGAAGGTTAGGCATGAGCATCATCACCAGATTAGTGCTGCTTATTGTGTAGCTGAGCCAGGCGCTATCACTGCGACATGTTTTTCCTATTACTTTTGAAATACTTTGTGTTGTTCAGCCTTATGTAAAGTATGCAGTTGTCAATAATTTCTGTGACAAAGGCCTCATCCTCATGCCCCATTGCCCAAAATATGACAGCTGCAGAGTCTACAGAGCTGTGTGCTGTAATGATAAAGGAGAGTTGGGGAACTGCAAATAGTTGTTACAGTAAGAAGGTATGTTAAGGTTATTCTCTTTGAGTAACATGGGCAACTGGCATTTCGATCACTTTGAATAAGACTTTGTGACTGTCAGCTCCCAGATGAAGAGGGGCTGAAATGCATTATGATAAAGTGTCATACCCTAAGGATAGAAAGAACCTGAACATATGCAGAAATGTCCCTATGGATAAAGGAGGGAGCAAATTATAAGAGCATGTTGCTTATGTGTACTAGTTGTTAAAAACCGCACATTTCTTTTCCTATAACCTTTTGTGCTCGAGCCCATAAGTGCTATGGAATTAGGAGTTTTATTCTGAAGAGATAACATTTTTGAGTGCATTTCAGTTCACACAAAAGCTAGGGGCGGAAAGCAGTAATCTGGGGCAGGCATAGTTCATGCAGCACTCAAATTCTAGTTTCTCATGCTGTGCCAATTACCTCTGTTTTACTACTAATGCATTTTCAGTTCTGCTTAGAAATGGCATTTCTTTTTTTAGCACCATTGCTCTGGTCTACAGGTAAATACAATTGAGTTCACCGTGTTCGTGTTCCACATCACCTTTAACCGGAACATGAGCCCCTCTCCTAAGGCGTACCTAATGATGTTCTTTAGCTGGCTGCATAAACTTGCTTCCCAAAAGAAATCTAACTGGAATTTAGTCATCACATATCCTAACAACTAGCAAGTTTAAAATTCTTCTGAATAACTAATATGTGCAAGAGTTAAAATACAGCAGCTTGCCCTGTACAAGACAGGTCCAGCAGCAGCAGTAAGGTGAGCTGAAGGGGGAATTCTGAGCTTATCCTAAGGGTTACATAGACTTGCTTTCATCAGGAGCATGGCCAACTGTTTTTCTTTTGCTGAGAAAACATGAGGGAAGCGTGAATTGAAACTACAAGCAAAAACAAGTTTTAAAAGCATATGGGGAAACAGTTCAAGATGCTTGTAGCTTCCAGTAAGTTGCTAAGACACAATTTTAAACTTGCCAGTCTGGTAACATCCCTTGAATGTGAAAATATGCAATGCCAGAGATGTGTGCCAGAGCAAACTAACGGGTCTAGCAAGTGCTTACACAGCTGGTGAGGGGTAAAAATGTTTAGGATGAAATAAGAACTCGTATATTGGCTCTTTGCTCCCTTGGACAGAAGTATGCTTCAGACAGAAGAAGTTAAAGTTAGATTTAAGGAAGAAGCTCTTTATTGTGAGGGCGCTGAGGTGCTGGCACAGGTTGCCCAAAGAAGTGGTAAATGCTCCATCCCTGGCGGTGTTCAAAGCCAGGCTGGACAGAGCCCTGAGTGACATGGTTTAGTGTGAGGTGTCCCTGCCCATGGCAGGGGGGGTGGAACTGGATAATCTTAAGGTCCTGTCTAACCCTAACTGTTCTATGATTCTATGACCCTGGGCACCCTGCCTTTAGTAAAGCTTTGGAGAAGGACAAGGCTGCACAAGGGTGTGCGCTGATGCAGCTTGTCATATTTTTATTATTTGTTGACTACAAATAAAAATATTGGAGCAGCTGAAATGTTTTAACATTTACCGGTTTCATTCTTCTCAGATCTGAAGTGCAATGTGTCTGACCCTAATTGCACAATTTAAATACTAATAATCATTCAGCTGGGCAAGTCTTCTGTGCATTATGGATAATATCCTCGCTTTAGAAAACATACGTAATGGGACTATATTAGTCATCTGTGTAACTCACTGAAGCTGAGACAAATATAATAAGAGGACCCCTGGGTAAAGAGATTTTGTTTAGTGACTGAAAGGGAAAATTTTTCCTGAAACCCTGTCACTTCTGGATAGGCTGCTTATCTTTCACCATCACTATATTCCTGTTTTGCACTGCACTGCAAAGCCTGAATAAGCCCATTGGCCACTTTTCTCTGATGGTTTATCCCCATATTTCTGTGGGTTTTTTTTTTCTTATGTTGGTTTTTATTAATTTATTAATAATGCTTGCAAAGTCTAAGCTTGCCTGCTAATGATTGAAATTCTGGACTGAGCAGGGCCAATTAGACCAATTTGTTTCAGTGGGTTAATTCATCTGAAATGCTTTGCTTTGGAACAGTCTATCTTTCTTGTGCTGTAACTTCCAACTATTAACTGCCTACAAAGCAGAGATTTAAAGAGAATCAATCTCTTTGCTTTGCAGTTATAATGAGAGAACCTTCTCAAATGGTGCCTCCTTTAGTTACTTAATATTGTAACAAACAGGAGTTTGGTTGAAATATAAGCAAAAATAGAATCATAGAATGGTTTGGGTTGAAAAGGACCTTAAGATCATCCAGTTTCAACCCCCTGCCATGGGCAGGGACGCCTCACATCAGACCAAGTTGTCCAAGTCTCCGTCCAACCTGACCTTGAACACTGCCAGGGATGGGGTATTTACAACTTCCTTGGGTGGCTTGTTCCAGTTTCTCACCAAAATATAACTAACATATAAATTACAAGGCCACAGTTCACCTCGGGTGATTATATGGGTGAGCTGCCCCGTCTACCTCATACTGTAGCTGAGTTAAAATAATCTGGGATTCCATGCCAGCAGCTGCCTTTCTCCTGCTCCTCAACCCTGCTCTCAGAGTTTGGGCTCATGGGATGCTCCAGCTTTCCTAGTACTAAAACATGGAAATGGTGGAAAGAAATCTTACAGAGTAAAGATGATGGTAAAGTGAAAGTAGGTCAGCCTTTCTATAAAGGCAGTCAATAGAAGAATATAGAGAACTGAGTAGGCAGCAAGGATCTATATTACATATATCAAATTCTAGTAATGGCACAAACTGACAACTTGCAGCCAATCTGACTGGAAATCTGCACATAGCAGTGGAAATACCCACCTCCAGGGTGTAATTGGTAACAGCTGCCATCAAATCTTACTCTGCAATTGTCTTCAAGCTGCTGTTTAGTAGGATGCTGCAGTGGAGTCAGTGGTAAAAGGAGACATGTTACTGACATGACTGGAGCTGTTGCTGTATTGGCACCATGTCTGAGCAAGCACAGAAAAGAGGGAATACAAGCAGCTGAGGTTTTCTTTTAAAAAAGCTTTTCTGTCCGAATTTAGGAAAAAATCTTTGCCAGGTCTGTCTGGATCATTCCAGATACAGTAAAAGTGCTCTTAAGTAACCCTGCACCCTAGTAACAATACATAACACAGCCCAGACTGCTGGGATTTCAGCATCCCCTGACCAGCTGGGTACTGTGCAGCTGTCAGGGCTCTGTAGTGTCCTGTATTGCTGACTGCCTACAGTTAAAAGCCAGAAACATTAGCAGACAAGACTTTTAGTGTGGTTTGAATCGTTGTTAACTCTTACCAGTGTGACATTTCTTTTTCAGTTGCTGTCAATAAGAGAATGAGCTTGTGGCATGAGAAATCTGTGCTGACAGCAGCAGCTCTTTGCCAGCCTAAAGCCACACTGCACTTTCACTGGGCTCTTGAGACTAAAGAGTGTCTGAAGTCCTTGTAATGCTTCCTTTCTTTTTTCCTTGCTTTTACCACAGGTAGGGGAATTCAGAGCCCATGCTGCAGAGTGGACAGCCAATGTCACTGCAGAGTTCAAAGAGACTCGAAGACGCCTGAGTGTGGAGATCTACGACAAGTTCCAGCGAGCTACCTCTATCAAGAGGAAGCTCTCTGCAGAGCTCGCAGTCAACCACAACCAAGACCTGACTCCCTGCAAGAGAACCCTGTCAGTCAACCACCTCACCAGTGAGAAAGACATCTTGCCAGCTCTAACAAAGACAGACAACATTTACATGAATGGTTTGACGCCGCACTGTGCAGCAGAAGAAATAGCTGTAATTGAAAACATTAAGTAGCCATGACTTTGGATCCCAGCCCTTGAGAAGCTCTTGGCTGAGACTAGCCATATACCTTTTTTTTTGTCCACCCTGTCAATGATCAATGCTAATAGCATTTTATATGTGTGCATGAGTTTCACGGAAACTACAGTCCAGAGTTACCATCACATCTCTTCAAAGACAAAAAGAATGGCACTTCTGTTATCGAAAGATGCTGGAACAAGCAACATCTTCTGCCTTTATCTGCCCAGACTGTTTATCACGTCTCTTAATGTGCCATACGGCCTCAAGAATGAATCACATTTGTTTATGGTAACAATGTAGCTTTGAGGGATTAGTCCTTAAAATTTCAGGGTCTACCTTACTGAGCCTAGGAATGGACCATTTCTGGACTACAACACATTTGTAAATGGCAAGAAATGCTTATGCAGCCTTTTACCTAAGAAATTTTTGTCAGTGCCTTATCTTTTGAAGAACCAGAACCTCTACAGTTCCTGTACGGTTTTTGTTTGTTAGGTTTTTTTCATGAGAAATGTGTTTCATTTGAGCTTTCATTCTTTGTGAGATGATGGTGTTTTAAAAGGTGTCTGTTGTGAAGATACCAACCAGCATGAATGAATGCAAAACTCAACAATCATCAAATGATGATCTTGGCTCTAAATTTAAAGGCACTGCAGTTTCAGAAATTGAAAACATGTCCCCCAGAAGCATTTTGTTTCACTCAGGTCCAGCTGATACTTGTTCACACTGACTTGCAGAATTTGCAGGCCCTCTTTGGGTCTTGTCTACTTCAAGCAGTGTTCAGCAGTTGTCTTTGCGTCAGGTGTACCAAAAATATCTGCATCCTATCTATCTGCCATCTAATTACTTGGTAGATGACTTGAATAAATGAAAATTACTATTTAGAGGAGAGGCTATTTAATAGCTGTATTCTAATAACCACATCCAGAAAACAATGCAGAAAAATACAGTGATTTTTCTAATAGGCATAAACCTTCTGCCAGATATTTGCTCCTTGAAAAGGATTCTTAACTTCAAGTCAAGTCACACCAGATGCCATATGATATTTTACCAAGGAATCCTGCTGGAAGTACTTTCTTGAATGTCACACTGTACAGTGGCTGCCTGTGATGGAGCTGCGACTGATGTGGTATCACTGTGACTTTCTACATTTCAAATACAGATGGCTCTGAATAGAAGTGCAGGCATGAAAAAGAGTTGATAAATAGCACAATCTGAATACTGATGATTGCTCAGACAGGATAGGCTGACAAGAACCAGATCTAAACCAGACTATGGGGTATTTTTATTGGTTTTAAGACAACACTTTAATTTTGTATCTTCTGTTTTGCTTATAGGTGTACATGAGAGTCAGAAGAAATGCAGGGTGGAATGGATAAATTTGCATTTTTTTTCTTATGTTAATCTATTGTAACCTGGCTGTACATAAAATGAATAGAATGGGCCTTAAAAGAATAATTAAGGTTCTGTGTAAATTAAAGAATGGGACTCTGCTGATTGGGCATGATTCAAGTGGCAAATATTACAGCATCTCTGACCATTAGATAACATGCAAGATATGAATGTTAATGTTTTTTGGATGCTTAGCTTGTTTTCTAATAAAATATAAGTTAATATGTAAATTCAGTCAATTAATTGTAAATATCAGTCAGTTAACATTTACAAAGAGTACGCTTTTAAAACAAAGGAGATTCCATGACACAGCTTATAACAAAGATCCTTGTCTCCCCAGCACAGTGTTCTGAATGTCCACATGGCAAGGGTTTGTTTTGCCATGTATAAACTGTGAATTGTAATGAAAAATAAAGTTTTTCATTAAAATAAGCTTTTTCTGAATCTCCTGCTTGCTACAACTGGAATGCTAAGAAATGATTTGTGAAACTGATTTTTGTGCTTTCATTGGTTACAGTTATAACGGTTTCCCACCTGCTTTCATTTAAGCTGGTTTAGCAATAAAGGCTTGACTCACCCAGCACAAATTATTCTTTTTCTTGATATTAAAACCGATGCTCTTTGGTTGCTCTCCCTGAAGTTGTTTCTTGCTGCTTTGTCTCAGAAGCTTGGCAGGCTGCAGTTTCTCCTGTCGTGTGCTGCAGAGCTGATGGCACTTGCTCCTTCTTTGCACTGAGGGAGATGTGGGGAGCTCTGACCTGCTGTCCTTCCAGTTGTCCTGAGGTTGCTTCTGTGCAAGTATGTGAATAAGCGGCTATAAAGGCAAAGCTTTCCATGCCAGAGCAGTGAATATTTTATGATGGCTTCTTTAATTGTGTCTGTGTGGTGGTGAGAGGACTGATCTCTTACATTGTTCCAAATATGTCTCAGTGCCTTTTGGATGAGACTTTCAGAAACAGACTGGTAATGTTCAACGTTTATTGTCTTTAATGCTCAGAGATGGGATACTTAGGTTAAATACTCAGATTGTTCTAACCAGTTTGTTTCTAGTTAACAGTCTATAAGAGTGAGTGTCTATGTGGTTTCTTGCATTTCAAAGAAGCTTTAAGGCGTCTCAGGACCTGCTTGAAATGGGTACGTTGGTTTGCAGTCCTGTGACAGTGTTTGAGATGTTAAATCCATTCACTTATTTACCTTAACTTTGTATATGATTTTTGGGAAAAGAAGCCCTGTTAATTTATATCAAAAAGATACTGGGGTTTTCCACATTTGTAACATATGTAAATTAATCCTACTTTACCAAACTAGATTTGCCTTTTTGGAACAATGCATTAACAAATAAAATCCTTTACTTGTAAGTTTAAGAAGTGAAGACTAAGAAAAAAATGGTACAGTCCAGATGGTATAAGTAGCAGGAGTTATCATGGACCAACTGTGACTAGTACCATTACACTGGTGGAAAATCTTTCTCTCTTCACATATAGTGATGTCACTATTGGTGACATGAATTTATAAACCTTAATGAACTCTATAGAACTCTATGAAAGGTTTTGTTCCTGTATGAGCAGTCTTTTCTATTAAATGTGTGTCTTTCTTGTCTCTGGAGGTTTTGTGTAGCTCATTTATCCCTTCCCAATATGGAACTACAAAATCATGAATTACGACTTAACAAAAATCCATTTGTAAGCTCCTTTCTCTTAAATATTTATGGGGACATCTCCAGATTGTCAGGGTACTTGCTGCTTAAGCAGGTTTCTGAAAATGGTATTTCATTTTGATAGAGGTTTGTTTGCTTTTGGGCTGTCAATCAAGCACCATTTTAAAAGACACTGGCAAAATATGAGGCACAAGTTGTAGCACATAAGAAACTGTAAAGGCAATTTTGCCACTTGACAAAATAATTTAGTACCCAGTGTTAAAGAAAACATTGCATTAATAAAATCTGTTAGAGAAAATCTGTATTGTTTACTGTTGCCTATTATAATCATGCCTTTTCTTGCAGTTTCTGTTATATCTGGCAAAGTGTCTATTGATCAAGTCCTTGACTTTTTTTTTGTGATAGCCCTGCATGGCAGGTAAGGAATGAACTTGGGAGTTGCAAAGGATTTGTTCTACGCCCCCTTCCTCCTTGAGTACCAGGCCAAACGCTGACTGTGGCATCCTCAGTCCTGTAGGTCCTCTTTTCTGATGTTGAGGTGCTGCTTTTTGAGCTGCAAACAGCCTGGAAGGATCAATCTCGGAAGTTCATCAACATCCTTAGCAGTGTCTTCCTCTCTTCAATTCTTCCTGAAAACTCCTCTGATAGAACAGGAGGAAAGCTGGAAGGTAACACAGGAACCCACAGAAGGGACCGCCCTTGAACTGGAATGGACCTTCCCTAGGTCACCAAGTAAGCTGTAAGACCAGGGTGGCAGATAAGGTCAATTCTGATCCATACGTTTGTTTGGTGTTCTTGCTGTTCCTGCATTATTTCTACTCCAATGACTAACTAGGAATACAACACACTCTGTGGAAGAAGAAATAGAAGGCTGCTTTACTTCTCTTCTACTCTACATGCACCTCACAAGTTTACCTGGGAAAAACTTCCTGGGAAGGAAATTTTCCTGTCAGAGGAGCTACATATAGTGTTGAAGTACAGCAGTAATATTTCTCCTAAATTGCTGTGATACAGTTATGTGGTAATTAACTTTTCTTTCCTATCTTACGGTACTTGTTGAGAAGTTTATATATTTCACTGGAATTTGTCAGTTAAAGTAATTATTTTGTCATAAAACATGAATAAGACCTTTTGCATATGTGTATCGCCCTGCAGATTCAAATGAACAATGGGAAAAATAGAAAAGATGCTGATTTTAATAATAGAGAGAAAAAGCTGTTGAGCACACATTAAAAAAGCTAGCTCTTTCATTTGAGCAACCATTCTCTGCTTTGCCAAATTATTGTTATAAGTGTAAAAAGCCTATGTGAGAATCAATTCGAATAGGTGTATTATACTTAGAAAACTTGAACTTTCACAAACTTTCAGAGAAATATGCTCAATAAGCTTGTAAACAGGTACATTGATTATGGCAGAACGTTTTACCCTTTGTATGTTACAGCTGGTACAGTAGCTTATACAGCTTTTTATTCTAGACTCAGATATAGTCTTTCACACTAAGTGTATTTTAGCCTTGTTTGGTGATAAAGACTAACTTTGCTGGATGACTAAAGACATGTATTTATTGGTTAAAAATGCTCTCATGGGAGGATGAGAGAATACATTGGTATTGCTCCTGTTTTGTATGAATTTTGCATTTTTTCCAAAGATTCAGTATTCATGTCCTCAAGCACACTAAAATAAATTGATAAGAAGCATTCCTGAAGTTTTTCCAAGATCATGGTTTTGCCCAAAGTTTCCCTGTATTTTCTGTCATACGCAGTTTTTTTGGACAGTTGAGTGGCAAACCCAACAGGGTTACATGAGTATTGAAATTAATAGCCTGAAAGGGGCAATTATAGTACCTCCCTGCAATGAACGATCCCTTCAAGTCCACTAGGTCTGGTGTTGACTATGATAAAGAAAGGTTCTACTTTAACTAACGTAGCCATACTTTGTAATATAATCCCTGTAATATATAGAGCACTTAAAATAACTCCTCATGTTTGCTTGTTCTGTAATAGAATAATGAGAATTTTACAGATTTAAAGGCACTGTCTTGCACAACTTGGACAGAATAATAGCCCAAGAGTTGCAGTCAAGGCCCTCCTGAACTACAGAGTGAAAAACCACGAAGTCTGAATGTTTTTTTTAATAGGGAAAAACTTAATGCTTTGTAGCAAAAAGGAGGATAAAAGTTGGCTCCACTGTGAAAAGTGCAAGTGGGAGTAACGTGTCATGTACTATTGTGTGCTTTGTAAAATGGAGATGGAACAGGCACAAAGGCTTTTTCAGTTCTCGGTGTCCTTAGAGACAGTCAGAAAAGAGTCAGAGAGTAGCCTGTATTATATTGGTGTATTCTTCCTCTTTTGCAATGCATTTGCAAGCTTTAAGTGTATTATACTGTTCTTGGGTGCTGGTTGGCACTATGATGGGATAGGTTGAAAGGGAAGACACCTTTTCTCTCGCTCATACTGCACAGGTAGAGCAAGTAGAGCTGGCTTTGGTCTTTGTAGAAAAAGAGCAGCATTTGGGGAATTCCACAGCCAAGTGCTAAATGGTATTCATTTTCTTCCAATATGAAGCCCTTAAAACACTGTTTTATATAAAGAAAGGGTTTGGAAAAAATGGATTCCTATTTCCTCTCTCAAGACCAGAACAGAGGCTGCAGTTTTGTTTTACCATTGTAGCTGCATGTCGCTTTTGAGCTTGGTTTGTCTTTTAACAAGCAAGACTGTAGCGCAAAATTAGCGTTAGAAGTGGCTCCTATGACTTGCAGCACGTTAAACATCTGGGGCTGTTTGGAGAACTCAATAGGATTAGGTGAGGTTTTTTTGACTAGGTATCATAATGCTTTGCAGAGAAGTGTTTTGGGATCCATGGCGATGAGCAGCATCACTTTTCTTTTGGCTTGTTTTTCCTGATCACAGACTCTTAGCAGAATTTCTTTGCTGTTTCCCTCGCTATAGCTGTACCCTAAGCAGTTTAACAGAGTAAAAAGAAAAATGCATTTTTCCAAACAGGAGGATTTTTCACTTCAGCGACTAAACACTGCACAGAGGCAAAGACTTACTTTGTTGTTTTGATTCCATGCGCAGCCTTCAAGGAATGGAGCACTTAACCAAGATTACTTTTTCATTATTCCTGTTGGTTTTTCTTTTAGATGTTCCTGTTCACAACCTCTCAGAGCCTCCCCTTGCACGGACAGCAGAAAGCCTGCTTATTCCAACCCAATCGAGACTTCAGCGTGAAGCCCATTGTGAGCGAAAGGAAAATCAGGCCAAGTGTGTTTATATTGTGTGTTGTTAATAACAGCAATAGCTTTTGGCTTTTGTGAAGCACTTGTCAGGAAAGGAATGCAAGGTGCTTTGAAAGCAGGCATTAATTAACGTTGACAGCTTCCACCCTTTTCCCTTGTCATGAAGTTAGGAGTGAAGAACATTGATGACTGCTTTTTAATCTCCCTTTCCAAATTGTGGCCTGACCCTCCAATGCTGTGGTGAGTGCATCAAGCAAGGGCATGTGAGGATGGTGCAGCCCACTCTTCCGAGGAGGGGCTTCTGATACTGAAAGACTTAAATGACCTGAGAAGCAAATTATAGAATCACAGAATATTTAGGGTTGGAAAAGATCTTAAAATCACCCACAGACATGGACACCACGCATTAGACAGTGTCATCCGAGGCTTTGTCAACCTGGCTTTGAACACAGCCAGGGAGAGGTCATTTACTGCTGCTTTGGGGAACCTGTTCCAGTGCCTCACCACCCTCACAGTAAAGAATTTCCTTATATCTAACCTGAACTTCCCCTGTTTCAGTTCGAGCCAATTACCCCTTACTGATCTCTGAGGTGTTAATCTCTGTAGAAATGGCTGCAGTGCCTTAAATATTACAAGCTGGGACTTGCTCAGTTATCTGCAGTGGGAAAACATAGATTGCTCGCAAGGTCATTGGGGCATACAGCGGCTTACTTTGCTGGATTTCACCATCCTAATATTTTGACCAGTGATGGAAAATCTCTGAGCTGAACTAGAAATAGAAAAGAGAAAAAATCCCAATCTTTCTGGACTGGAATTGTTTGAATTTAAAAATATTAATAAAGGAGAGCTGAAAACCATTCCCGTTATTTATTGCTTATTGTACCTGTTTTCTGTGAATGCAGAGGGAACTTTGGTCATGTACACCTAGAGGAATGTATCGTGGCTACTTGGTAACTAATTTGTTTGTGTAGGCACTATGAATATGATGCTCCAGTCTTTGATAAAATACTAGGATGAGGTTTCTGTAGACTTCCATTAACTGAAGTGGACTTTGAATTGGACTGATCTATTGTCTATTTCCTGTGCACAGATCTAGATGCTTTTATGTGAACCTAAGTCTTCCCTTGAACTGGCTTTTGAGTAGGATCTAAAGAAACTTTGATGCATGAACAATAGAGAGAAAGTACACATCTGTTTACAATAATGGAGGTTTTTAAGGTGTGATGTCATTTATGAAGGTGGTATCAATTTTGTATGCTTCCAGGTTTTCCACTTTTTCACATTGTTCTGCTAGACTCACTCTTCTTTATACTCCCCAGCTCTTCATCCCTGTAAATCAGTTTGTTGAAGAACATGCAATTTAAAGCCTAGTTTGAAAGCTTACCCAATGAAACATCAGCACATGGAGGTTCTGAAGTGTCTCTCAAGCTGCTAAAAGACCATGTCTGTAAGGGATATGATTTCTCAAGTAGGAGATACATTTAACCTCCTCTCACCTCTTTGGGGCAAAAGGTATCATGAGATACACATGACAAAGCCAGGATTAAGAAAAGAGCAATTAAAAGACGCAAAAAGGTTGCATATGAATAGTGTGTTAATATAGTGACTTGATTAAGGAAGACATGATGCCTAGAGCAGACTTTATTTTCATGCAGTTTTTCCTTCCAATGTAAATACTCTGTTAAGAATTCTACACATTTCCTGTTTCATATTTGAGGCACCTGAAGAATCAGAGTTTATATTGAATTGTCAAGAATAGTAATCATGCTACAGTGAAGGGTGAAGTCCCTATGGCTTATTTTCTGTCATTTATTGAGTAGCGAATTACAATTCCTAAAACCACATCTTTGTTCTCAGTGCACAGTGCCCCATATTACTGAAATCATTTAGTTTCACAAATCTGATTATGTTCATACTATTGTTGAAATAAAACAGCAGTTATCTTGGCTAATAAAATTTCCAGCATGCATTAAGAAGATCAGGGAACATCAATGACTACAGCTGCTCCTATTTTTATGGCACATATTGTTCATGGCTTTCCACAGCTAGACATGACTTAGTTATGTGTTTCTTATTATTAAACCTCATAATAAGGCATGCTATACAATCAATTCTAATAAATGACTTTATTGCCAATATCTAGTAATTTCTGTTATTCGTATCTCAGTTATTTTCAAAAGAAAATATTGCCTAAGGACAATTATGGGTATTCTATGAGTTGATCAGTGTGACCTTCATGGGCAGTGCATGAAAAGAGGTAGCCAGGGCCGTGAAGATCATCAACCATACTTGCTTATTATCATGTCTCACTAAGGAAAATGTTAGTTCACTAGCAGCTTATGGTGATAAAGGAGAGAAGTTGAGAAGGGTGATAATGGTACTGTCTACTTGCTAAGCACCTAGGAGTTGACGTGCTAGATGAAAAGAACAATATTCAACCATACTTCTGATCCTTGGACTATGTCTCTATAGTAATACAAACTAGAAAAGTTTTTGAGAGAGGACTGACATTCTCCTGCAACCTCTCTGTGAACCAGCAAGTACAAAAGGTCACAGGGATGACGCTGAAATGATGCTAACACTTGGCAACAGCTCAAGCATTGCTGGCTCTGCAGAAGTGGGCTGGAGTCACAACAGCATGCTGTGAAAGGCCAGCTCATGAATGCAGAAAGCCACTCTCTGAACTCAAGAATATGTACTCTGAACCATCAGTCTGATGTTCATTTTATAATAGACATTAAAGTGCAAAGCAATGGAAAAGAAATTACAAATTCGATATGTAACAGGATTTACTGTGGAGCCCAGAGGTCCTTATTTCAGGTCAGAAAAATACCTTTAAATTAAAAGAATCCCTTTCTGCTTCAGCATGTGTATAGGACTGAGAATGGAGAACAGGTAGGAATCCTCCTGGTGTTCACAAACCCACCTCGATCTGTGATTTCACAGGCTCAAGGTGAAGCACTGCTGTGCCCTCTCTCCCTGCATCCCTGCTGTTGTGACCTTCAGTTCAACAGCAAAGGTGTGATGATCAGCATCCATTATTATGGCATGTGTCCACTGAGTTTAGATCCTAAATACCCTTTAAACTATCAGTCCTGTCTGAAGTCTAGAAATAATTGGACTTGGACCAGATTCTTAGATGCCTATTAAAAGCAGATGATAACACTTGTGGCTGTTATCCCATACTATCCCATACCATCCCATACCCTTTGCCATGAGAAGCAACAATGACAGTAGTGTGTCAGGCACAGCCAAAGTGAACATTTGGAAAACAACTTATGAACATTCACTATGAATAAAAAAAATGAAAAAGCCCAGAGAATGCCTTTGAAGCAGCTCAGCCTTCAACATGTCAAAAAGTAGGACACTTCAATCAATGGATTTTGTCATAAGAAAAAGATACTCAGGATTTCTTGTTCATTATTAGAACACTTCAGTTGTCTTTTGTGCTATGAAAAATTAACTAATTTCAATGTGACAAGTTCAATTGTGGGAGTTTTTTCATGGTTTTTATATAGGCTTGAAAATGCATTACAAAACCATGTTTGGTCAAGTTTGAACAAGGTTACAGGAAAATAGAGCAAGCTAATAGAAAATGAAAGGGAAATTATCTGCTATTCTTCTACAATGATGAAAAATTTGTATCCCTTGGTGCAGACTGGAGGGAATAATACAAAATGAAGCAGGAGAAAGTAATGCAATTTTAAAGCAAGCAATTTCTATGACAAAAGGAAGATTGTTTGTTTTCAATATTCTGATTTAGTTTTCAAAATGCAATTGAAACACCATCCATTTGAAGCTATTTCTCAATAAGGGGCTACTTACATGAGTGAAGAATTGAAGTTCTAGGGATGGGGGGTTTTTAGTGGGTTTTTTTGTTTTGATCTAGTTTTTTTTAGCTCATTTTTAAAAGCTATTTCCTGTCATAAATAAAGTTTCCATCATATAGCAGCATTTTGTGTTGAGAAAATCAAGGCAGAGAGCAGGCAGGTCTGCTAAATGTTTTGAAACATAAATCATAATGAAAATACATTGAAATATTATTTGTTGGTTAGAAAGCTGCAGCAGTAGGGACTCATGTCCGGGCTTGGCCAATATTCAATTTACTGACCCGAATGCATAATTTAAGAGCCCAAGTTCCCTAAGCTATTGTGGAATGAGGGATATGGAGTGGGATGTGTTGACCCTAGCAGACTCTTCCTATCTGCTCTGGAAGGTGTCTGAACAAATGGGTTTCAGCCCTGATGATCGTATCTGAGAAGTCCTGACACCTGGTTTTCACAGGTTATCTTTAGATGGACACCTTCAGTGATTTCCAATTTGAAAATAACTCTAAAAATATCTGTATCCAAATGTAAAGGTGTCTGGTTTGCTTCAATCTGTAATTAGTTGCTGAAGCTTTGACCTTCTGGAAGTATTAGGCTAGTTCTGGTCTTCACAGGTAGCTAGTTAATGAAGTGCTGATAATAAAGCACTTTTCAGGCTTACTCTTTTTCCTTTAGAAGGTTTCTGGAATGCATCTGAAACTAATCTGATGAGTGGATGTTCTTGCAGATTGCACAAATTTTAGCCTAAATGAGCTTGCACTCTGCAGCTCTGCATCACAATGGGCTCTCCAATTCATCCGAGAAGCAATTCTTTTCAATACAACTCTTCAGATTTCTGTCTGTTAGGCTGTGATGATAAATAAATAATCCAGCTTGCCTGCTTCTCTATTATGAGATCAAAGAGGAAGAGAAAGTGGATTGCTAACAGCAGCCCATCCTCTACCTGAACAGGCTGAAATAATGATTTGATATAAGATGAAGCATCTTTTTGACTTATGATGATGTGCCAGAGCTTCAGAATTTTGGAGGTTTAACATGAGCCCTTGAATGTATTTCAGTGTATGATTAGGAAGGAATTTTTGCCTTGGTGAAAATCATGTTACTTAATCCTGTATTAATGCTGACACAATTTTGAAGCAGCAAAACCACGAATATATGTATTTCTCAAAACACACTAAACGAGCAATGAATTTAACCACTTGTTTAAGACTTAATGTTAAAATGAGGCAAATTTCTTTGCTTAAGACGTAGCGCTTTCAATGTTTCATTCATTCTGGGAGTAAAATTTTCTGCTATGTTTGAATATAAGAAAAGCTTGATGAGGGAAATACTGATTTCAGTGTCTCCTAATATAGCCTAATATAGGAGACCCTGCTTCTTTGAAATAGGTTCTCTATAAATAGCTGGGAAGCCAGTAAAGCGTCCACTAAAGCACGAAGTTAAGGCTGTAATATCTCGCCGTCTTCCTCTGTATTTCTGTGGTAAGCATCATCCTTTGAGCCATGTGCTTTTTCAAGGAGGTGTCTGTGACTTGATATCAGCCTTTGAGATCTCTTAGGAGGATGCAGTGTTATTCTGTAAACTTGTATGATGAGATATACTGCCCTACCTCCATCTCAGCCACACACCGCCTGCTTTGCGACAGGAGACATGGGAATCCCAACTCCACTCTATTAATGTCTTGAAGTTGGGACTAAAGCTCTAACAAATGTTATGCAGTTTCAGGTCATCATTACAGACCACAGTGAGGCCTGATCAATACGGGACACAGACTTACTCTGTGGAGAAAGGATGTAAGTTTAGTCACTTTATTTTGTGGGTGCATGTTCATGGGGAACAAGGAAGATACCTCCAGCTAATATGAGACAAGAAGCTCAGCTCAGTTGGCTATAGGTAAAAGGCAGTCTCCTGCTCATCTCCAGCACACTTAGCTACTCAACAGTGCCATCAGGACAAGACAAAACAAATACAAAGCAGAGATTGATTTGGAGTATGATTTTAACCCAGCTCCATTTTTAAATGGCCACCAGACAGCCCTGGAGAATGTGGTGGGAAATGTGGTCAGGTTGAAATGTCTGTCCTCAGGAAACATCCTCCTTCCATTAACATGCAGGAGAATAAAAACATCTTAATAAAATTGTTAGAGTTTGAATGAGATTAAAATAAGATCATGCTGCCTTTGTAGCCTTTATAATGAAACCCAGAACATTCCAAGAGAAAACTAAGGAAACAGGTCACACTAAAAGTGATCTGGGCAAAAATGGGATGCTAATAGTAATAACAAGGGATTTCTCATATGGAGTTCCCATTTACCTGTAATAGAATTTGTACTTTGATATATTTAGTGGCATTTTAAATTATTGCTCTTAAAATGTACATGTTGATTAAAAATCAGTGGGTCACTTCAGATGGTATGCGAAAAGTGTTCTCTTTATTGCACTTGATCTGTATTTACAGGTGTATATTTGAGAATGATGCTGGGACCTGCTGCCTGGCAGGTAAATAAGAAAGAAGTTAATATAAGTTATCTTCTATATAGAAGTTAATAGTATAATAAAACCAGGTTGTAGTGAGTAAAAGTACCCGTCAAAGATAACTGAAAGGCTTTAAAAGGTGTCTTAGCAGGGAGGCTGGGAGAAACCTGTGCCAGGCAAGGCTGAGGCACAAGTTGAAATGTGTATGTCACTTCTTTCCCGGGAAAGAAAAGAGCTTTTTATTTCCAGAGTGATTGATTAGACTTCTTTATGTGGGCTTAAACAAAAAAGAGCTAAGATCTTAGACAGATGGAGAATAACCATAATTGAAATACCACCCAAAAAACTCTACTGTAACCTGAAAACAGCAGTAAAAACAACACAAGAGGATACGAAGTATATGAGAGTTTTAATGTGATAAATCCAGGACCTATAGCTATATACTTATACATGCTGCTTTCAAATATCAACCCAGTGTCAGCAGCACAATTCCAAGCACAATTCAAGAAGCAATCTCAGTAAAAGAAGTGTTATCCCATTTTCTGAGCCTTAGGCTAGCTGCTATTTCAAGTTTCAAGGGCCAAAGCCTGACTGATTAATCCTGGCAGAAGTACCACAATATATATCACTGGAAGTAATTTTTCCATTTCTGACCTCCTTTATCAGTGTGTAATAAAATTTATCAATTCCAGCTCTTAATGTTTGATCATCTTTAGATTGTAAGTAGAACAAAAATAGAATCCAAGTGTAAATGAAGATTGTTCCTGTCAACATTTAAAATTAAGCTTTTTCAGCATAGCAGTGATACGTTTGCATTATGTCCCACGCCTGTGGTCTGTTGAGATAATCAGAACGCTTTCCATCAGAGCAAAAAGATAATGCTTATGATATATCAATATATATTTATATATTATACATATTATATAACCATATAATAATATCTAGTTATTTATAAAATTAATATATAATTATATAATATATAAAAATATAACCCTGAAGGTTAAGACCAGGTTCAAAAAATGCAGTGTCTCAGAGATGAAGGCAAGGATACAGGAGAGAACAATACTGTCCATGAATCAAGCCTCAAAAGTCTGCAATACTTTTAAACGCATAGTTTATGTACATATATATGCATATATGCATTCTTTGCCTGGCTGAATTTTGAATACCTCTAGGAATAGACATTCTCAGTCTCTATGGACACTTTTTTCTTATGTCCATCTGGAATGCCTTCTGCTGCAGTGTTCAGAAACTGCCTCTCATTCTTTCTGTTTGTACCAACAAGAAGACTTGGTTAGAAGACCGTGTAGCAGAAGATAAGTACAACTGAATTCCCTTTACACCTCTCTGAGGTTAAGTCCAAATTATATGAAGATTTAGTTATATGCCTATTTTGTTTATTGAATGCTATGTAAAATTTCATGAATCTATAAAATACACCTAACATTACATATAATTTGTTCATATTATTAAACATGCTAGTATAAACTGGGTTAAGACCACAGTTCTGTTCGATTAGATGTTCAGAGTGATTTTTATAATTTTCTTCTTTAAATTTTAAATTCCTGTCTCCAAGAAACATATTCTCACATACAAACGACTCAAATCTTTTGAAAGTGTAGCATTTGCATTCAGAAATAAGTGATAAAATTATGCAATACAATCACTCATGCTTTGGCTTCAATTTAACTTGATTGTAGTTTTCTTTTAGTCCTATAGACTTTAATAGTTTCATTAGAAAAATTGCCTTAAAATGGAAAACAATAACTTTTCTTCCTCTCCAAATAAAGTATATAAATGGTATGTTTAAGCACATATTTCATTTTAGTTGCTTGGGCTTTTCAATCCTGCGCTGTCAAACAGATCCAGCAGCCTGTGTTTTATGTGGCCCTCTGATTTAATAAATAGTCTGCTACAGCTAGTTGGCAAATGTCAACTAGAGGATGCTCAACACCACAAGGGTGTACCAGATGATGTGCTCAGATTGAGACTGGTCATTTTCTGCTCTGTATGTACCAGCCTACTGCTGAATCCCATGAGAGTCTTGGGGACAAAAATGTTGCCTCACTTGTTTTCTACACCATGTTCTTTCTGATCCCTTTGCCTAGGAGCAGCATTGTGTGAACGATGTAGCAGAGGACGGTCCATTAGTGATCTCTAAGGCAAAAGGGCCCTGTTCAGTGCCATGGGAACAGACAGAATGCATCCATGCGGTGCCATGGGAACGCCAATGTCACTGCCATTGTCACTGCCATTGTCCTAGGCAGGTTGCAGCAGTCAGGAGAGGTTCTCCATTGCTAGAACATGACAGCATGACAGCCGTGTTCAAAAGTGGGAGAAGGAGAACCTGAGGAACTACCAGTGGGTGAGTTCCTGGGAAGATCACAAAGCACAATCTCATGGAAGTTATTTCTTCTAGAGAGAAGGTGACTGGAACAGCCTGTGAGGATTTGCTAAGAACAAATTTTTCTTGCTAAACCTTATTGCCGTTTATGATGAATTGACCTTTTCAGTGGATGAGGGGGAGCAGTGGGCATACTTTCATTTTAACACAGCTTATAGCATGGTCTGCTATGGTACTTCTATAGTCAGACTGGAGAATAGAGACTTGAATGGGTGAACTACAAGCTGAGTGTCAAACTTGCTGGACTTTTGGCCTACAAAAGTATTTGTCAACAGTAAAAAGCCATCTGGTGTCTGCCTTTTAGCAATATTATTTAGGTTTTAAGAGAGGTGGCAGCAATATCTTTGTTCCTGGATGATGGGACAGTCAACTTTTGCAAGCTCACAGATGTCAACAAGCTGGGAAGCAGGGTAGGGAGATCTTCAGAGCCTGGAGATATTCAGAACTTGCATGGCCAAGGCTCTGAGCAGCCTGATGAAAGTCTGGAGTGAACACTGCTTTGAAGGAGAGTTGGATCAGATCTACATAGGCCCTTTAGACCCTATCCCATGATTTCACATATAGCATCTTGCAAGAACATGCCGTATATACACATGTTGGGAAATATCCAACTTTATGGTAAGGACAGAGTTACACAAGGCTCTTCATCCACTGGAACTGAGCTCCTAAGTGAGGTGGTATGCAAGATTTAAATTTTAAACATGTTTCCTCTGTTCCTTATATGTGCAGAATCTTCTCATCTTTAAATTATTAAGCCTTTTTTTTCCTCACAGAAATAATGGACCACAAAAGATGCCATTAATAATGCGACCTTCTAGATGTCCTAAATTTAGCAATGGTATGCCAAAATAATATTTTTAGCTATCGATCATCCTGTAGGCACAAATTTATCATACACATAGACTATTAAACATAGACTGTATTTGTCTCTGCAACTGGCTAACAGAAGGGTGCCTCCTCTGTCAGCTTTTCCTTCTCCATGGTAAAATTTACTCTTATTTCATTCCAACTTGGGCCATGGAGTTAGTAGAGAGAAGTTCAAAGTGATTACGTACAGCTCGCGCTAGTCTAGAAACTGAAGATCCTGGTGGTAAACTTTTCCTTTAGCCAAACAAGTGCAAGAGGCCTTTGGGGGGATATTTAAGCACAGTATAACTGAAACTGGCACTCAAGGGAAGCAGCTGTAAACAAGATAAAATGACAGTAACGCTTTAGTCCAGGAAGAAACCTAACGAAGAAGTCTCTCTCAGCCGATTATGGAGCACAGTTGACTCATCAAAAGTGTATAGAAACTAAGAAAGGTCCTGAGACATCCATGGGAAATGCTAAATAGAAAATCCAGCCCTTGCTCTGTATGTTTGTGAAGCAAGGACAGAAGGAAGAGGCCTCCATGAAATGGAGAGGAGAGGGATTTTTGCCCCGTTTTTTTCCATAACGTGAGGTTTCCTTTGGTTGCTGTAATTCTTCAGCAGGTAAAACCTGAATGGGTGTATCCTATCCTGCCTTTGAGCAGTATGGTGGAAGAAGAGCATTTAGGAGCCTGTTTACATGGCTGGCAGCACTCTTTAGTGACCACAGCTGCAGCCCAGAGCCTCCTGAGGGCTTAGGCATGGCACAAGCAGAAGAAGGTCAGGACAGGACGATGGATGTGTTTCTGTGTGTGCCGAGGGCATGCACACCCTGAGGCGGCAGAAGGCAGTTTCCACAATTGATATGTGGCTAACTGAGATCAGAGGGAAGAGCTGGGAACTCTTGTTCTCTCTTCTTCTAAGTCCAGGTAGCTAGCAGCTCTCTGGTTCTGTTAGGTTCTGCAAGGCACTTTATGCTTCCTCCACACCATTTCTAGGTGCAGGGATGAGGAAAGGACTGTAAATAAGTTAGGTGGTGCAGCTGCTTTGCTGACTAGATGTGAGCTGTGAAGATGTTCACTAGCAGGAGGGCCCACGCTATTGGTTACTGCAGCTCATCTGACCAAAACATCTGTGATGCTTCGATGATGACTAACTAGATATCCATACTTTGATTCATTTAGTGCTATTTCTGTTCTTTAATTCCTACAAGAATAAAAGAAGTTCTAAACCTGATTATTTTGTTTATAATGTAATTACCACTAATGAACAGCTGCCAAAAAGACCATTTTTTTCTAGCTAATGCAATAACAATTTGCCAGTGGACAACAGTGTAAGTGAGCTGCCTGTCACGCAGCACTTTCTTAACTGCAAAACAAAAGCCTTCTTTTCCTTCTTCTGATCTTGCATAAATTGAATTGAAAGGGCTGTAAGCTTATACACAATATTGTGACTGATAATGTGACTCAGGAAAAGAGTCAGAGATCAGAGAATGGGACTTAAAATCATCTATGTACTTTGTGCTTCCAACTTGCTTACAACCAAGAGTAAATGAGGTGATGAGGCAGCTGCTTGTAGGAATGTGTTTACATAGTTTGATGCTTGAATATCCTCTTGCAAAGACACAAGCATGGTCCAGAAGAGTGGATGGATACTGAAGCCAAGATCAACCCAGAACCCTGCAAGCAGCCAGAGAGCTGCTGCTTAGTGCTTGGAGTCAGTTCAAAGCCAATCCTCCTGAGCTATCAACAGAACATCTAAATTCTTATCCTTACATCCAAGCACAACTCACAGGTATTTTGGTGGGAAATCTTGGGCAGTAAGGCACAGATTTTTATGTTACATATTGAATTGCAATTAAATTTAATCTGAAAAAGCAGTCTTCTCTATGACTGGACCTACTTGCAGGCCTGATTTTATATTTCCCGGAATTCCTGCCTGCTTATTCTGCTGGAAACATATCTCAATAACAACCCATAAACAACCAGAGAAGAAATTGGTCTTCACCAAACAGTTCCTTCTGTTCCCTGCCCCTGTTCTGCTGTCATTGAGAAAAGAGGGGACAGCAGTGCTTTTGAGGTACCTGTCATAGAGAGAGGCTGAGGTGCTAGATCAGAGACATTTTTGACTGGAGGTTTTTGGCAGCTGGTTTGCTCCTGCCTTCTCTTGGAGCTCAGGAAATTTAGCATATCCTTCTTAGAACAAGCAGTGCAAGGAGTCAGATATCTGTGATTGGAAAGGAGAAACTACTAAGAAAGAGTACCTTGAAAACAAGAAGTAGCAGGGGGGTTGTGTGAGTTTCATATTGCTCTATTTGCACAGAAGAATTTAAACAATGGTTAGATCAAGCAGTGTATCAGAATGCGGGGAGATAGGAGAAGGGGATCCGTGGTGACGTCTGTTTCTGAATGGTGTTGAGTGCTGTTTATAAGGCATAAATATCAGCATATTAACAGCAGGACTCTTCTTTGCATGTAGGTCTTTTTAATAATGTCCAATATATGACATTTTAAACTTCCTAATACTGTTCAAACAGTGGTCTACATATGCCTTCTACTGGTTTAATGTAATAACATTTTGCATTTGTTGATTCTGTCTTTTAAGGAACACAAAATACTTATCTCTGTTTAAAAGTTTAGCTCAAATAATCTGGAGAGCAAACGCTTTCGCTTGACAGCACATATTACCATCAGATGTAAATTATCGTATGGTCCTTGGTTTTGGAAATCATGCAGTGAAGTCTCAATGCAACCAGAAGCAGAAGCACTTTACTGGAAGCTTTTTGTATCTGTCAATTACTTTCAATGCAATGTAATAAGCTTCTCTCAGGTGGGCAGATGAAGGTGCAGAACTGTGTTTCCTTTATTGCCTAGGCAGCTGGGGCTCACGCTTCATTAGAGAGACCAGGGAAGAGAGGCTTTAAAATACCTCTTTGGTGGCAAAAGCTTTAGTTAGAACTTGTATCCAAGACAAGTGAGCAGGAGGCAGATCAATAGGAAACCCTGTTTCATTAGCACCCCTGCTCTACAGCTGTTTATTTTTCCTTTACAAGTTGCACAAAGGCTTATTTATGTCATTGTTTTCTGGCAAGCTGTGACTTCTCTTTGACCTCATTTTATCTCTTCTTTTTATGTGCTTCATAAAGGGTTCTTTCTCCTCCACCACTCACCCCAAGTTATTTTCTAGTCTGTTGAAGAGTTTTTTTACCTTGCAACTCATTACATACCCAATTTCGATTATGATTTGGTGTCCATAAACAGTTTATCTTCAGCTCAAATTGCTTAAACTAGTTCGTAGTACTTAAGAAAAGTTCCCTCAGACAGGCAGAGGCAAAGTGGTAAACAGCCTTGAAAAGCAGGCAGACATCAGGCACAGATAAGGCAAACGGCCTTGATTTTGTTCACATGCTGTGTGGGATTTGAGAGAAGATAGTTTAACTCCTTTGGTTAAGGGTTCTCAGTGATAGCAATAGGAATGTTTTCCTTAAGTGAGGAATGAGTAACGATTTGGAAGTGACTATCTGTGCAGCTGTTTATCAGTTTGGCTAGGAGGATACTCAGTATCATCTGCCCTACAGGCTTAGATTATAAATTATGTGAGGCACAGGAAATATTTTTTGTTCTATTTTTGCCCAGTACAGCGCGATGCTTTTTAATGGCTGTGACATGTACATTGTATAGACGAAAAGTAAGGCTAATAGAAGCAGCAGAAAGCAGAAAGTTGTTTTATTGTGCCTACTCAGAGGATTCTTGGTGCTGAAATAAACTTGCTGAAAGCCTGCAAGTGCAGGAAAGCAGTGTTAGTGCCACTGGCCTTGGGGCCACTATGCCTTCAAATGCTCTTATAATCATCTATACTAAACTGAATTGTTTGATGATTGTCTGTACTTTTCAGTTCTTCTGGCTAACTATGTCATGTCTAAAGGTACACTGTCAAACTAACAGGAAAATAGTTAAACCTGGAATATGAGCTGACAACTTCCATTGCTCATGCGCTAGATGACATTTAGTATCTGCAAGGCTGTTGTTCAGACTAGAGGGAAAAATTGCATGGTTTAGATTAAAAAAGTTTATAAGATATCCTTTGCACCCTTGGGATGACTACTGCATCACTAAAATAGCTCAGAATGTTTGATTTGATTAGTAGTCATTTGAATTCATCTGTCTAGCTTCTAAGGAAAATGTAACCAAGTGCCAATAGGTAAACACAGACTGACAGCCAGTAACTGCTGAAATGCCCTAGCTACTTTATAAAGACATAAGAGTCTGTCACATGCTGATTGTGAACTGAAGCGAAAATGGCTGAACAAGGAACTTTTTTCAACAGAGTTAATGTTTTTCAGTAACCTTAGTGAATAGATATTCAAAGAAATAAAGCTTTGCATGAAGGACAGGAGCTCCTATTTGTTTCATGAGGTGAGTTCTGCTGCCCGGGCAATGAAAGCGGACTATTCCTCCCAGTCAAACAAGACCTTCAAAGTCCCATTTGAAAGCTGTCCTGAACAGCCAAGGAAATGATATGTCATGTAGTATAATAAAACTGGACTTCCCTGGAACACAGAATCATAGAAAGGTTTCATAGAAAGGAACACAAATCATAAAAAAGTTTGAGTTGGAAAGGACCTTAAAGCTCATCCAGTTCCAACCCCCTGCCATGGGCAGAGACACTTCACTCTTGACCAGGTTGCTCCAAGCCCCATCTAACCTGACCTTGAACACTGCCACGGATGGGGCAGCCACAGCTTCTCTGGGCACTCTGTGCCTCACAACCCTCAGGGTAGAGAATTTCTTCCTTATCTCCAACTTGAACTTGCCCTGTTTCACTTTGAACCCATCACCCCTTGTCCTATCACTACAGTCCCTGATGAAGAGTCCCTCTCCAGCATCCTTGTAACACCCTTCAGACACTGGAAGCTTCTCTGAGGACTCCACGCAGCTTCTCTTCTCCAGGCTGAGAAGCCCCAATGTTCTCACCCTGTCTTCATACGGGAGGTGCTCCAGTCCCCTGATCATCCTCTGAGCCTCCTCTGGACTTGCTCCAACAGCTCCATGTCCTTTTTACGCTGAGGACACCAGAACTGCACACAGTGCTGCAAGTGGGGTCTCACAAGAGCAGAGTAGAGGTGCAGGATCACTGCCATGGTATGCACAGAAGATTTCTTTTAAAAACCAAATAAATCTGGACTGCTCAGGCACTTGAACGCCATATTTACTAAATAAACATTCACACTAGATTAGAACAGCAAGTATTTTGTTTCTTGTTATTTCTTTCAACTCTTGTTTGTTGTTTTACTGCTCCCACAGAAACGAGTGCTCCATGGGAAGACATGCCTCACATTTATGCTGACTTCACCCAGGAACCCTTACTGGCTCCTGTGTTTACCTCACACACAAAAAAACACATCCAGATTTGAACTCTGTCACTTGCATTCTGCTAGAAAGACAAAAACAAGTCCCTTTGGCCCCCTCTTCCTCTGAGCTTTGGCTTATTTACGCTCTTGAGCTGCATGCAGTGTGTTTTCTGGAACACGTAGCCTGGTTATATCAGTCATAAAACGCGCAGGAGGACACGTGTAATGCTGTTTGTCTACTTTACAGCTTGGGAATTGGCACTCATGCTTGTCGCTCCACTTTCCTCTTGATCTTCTTTGTCTTGGGTTTTCTTGTGTTTTTGCTTGAGATTTGTTTCCTGATCCGCTGTGGCAAAAAGTAGAAAGCAAGCAGGCTCACAATAAAAGGATGTGCTTTTTCACACAACAGATAACTTCATAGTGGAACTCATTACATTGGGATACCGTAGAGGTCTATTCAAATGGATTCAAAAGATCATAGACAGAATGTCTACTCTGGGCTTTTAAGCACAGCAACTTGATGTCACCTTGTCTCAGAGGTCGCTATAGCTGTATGCTTCCCAGATTGTATGCAAGGAAGAATCTTTTGATATTTGCCGTTTCTTGACTGCTTTTCTGACATCTCTGACTTGTTGAGACAGACAAAATGTTAGGTTTGGATGAACCTCTGCTCTGTTCTAGTATGCCTCTTCTTATGGCATAAGCTCTAATAGAGCTAATTCTGAACTACAGGAAGTCCTACCATTTTTTTCTTGTGTGTTTTTAATTAGTCATTCTCTATGGTCTGTACGGGATAGCTTTTAACCTGTGCTGCTTTCTGTAAATAAATGCTGTCCTTGAATGCTTGGCTCCTAGGTCTAAGCTCAAGATTTTGCTACTTGGAAAAACAATCTTTGAGGATTAGACTGAGGAAAGACACTCAATCTAAGCAAGAAGAGCATTGCTCTGAGAGAGGGGATGAGCTGGGAGCCAACTGTGATGCAGGTAAAGCAGTCACCCCAGCCACCAGGATACAGTTGGGGATTGCTCTTAGGGTCTACTGACAAGCCTGAGCATGGTAAAGTAACAAATTAAATCCAGTGTCCACACAGGCATTCCAGGCAGGAGCAGCAGGAGATGAGGCTGTGACATGACTACAATGCAAGGCCGAAGTTCATCCAGGAAAACTGTTCAGCAAGTCAGGACAGCAAAGGACAAGGCCAGGTATGGGTGCACCTACAATGTAGCTCAAGGACCTGAAGTTAAATAAGCCATGGGAAGCTGGGTGGGAAGATGACCAAGGTGAGAGTGGTCATAATAATGAAGGTCAACTGGTGGCCCAGGTTCCTTTACAGATTCAGTCCTTTGTATCAGTTGTTTTATTATCTTGTTGGGGTTTGCTTTTCTCTAATTGTCAGTGGGTTACTAATATGAGTTGGAGTGGTACACGAATCTCTTAAGATGTAGTGAAATAGACCACAGGCTGAGTGAAAACAACAGGAGGTCTGCAGCACTTGGGAACTGCCATTTTTCAGTAGTGTCTCAAGTTACTAGCGTCTCCCTAATCAGTAAAAGTTAACCCACAGTGTTAGGATAGCAGGTGGAAGGAAGTCTGCAATAACCAAATATTTTTAATCTCTGTGACTTTGAAATCGACATCTGCAGCAATAATAAGCAAATACTAACAAGTAAAACAAATGGAAAAAATAAAGCAAGGAATACTGTAATCAATACTGAAGGAACGGTCAAAGCCAAGTTCTACACTTCTTTGCAGTCTATGGATTTACAGGCACTTGTGTTGGTTCAAATCAGTAAATTTTGCTTGTGTTTCAAAGATAGAACATTTTGACGTAAATGTGAACAATCGACATGCAATAGAATAAGATGAACTTCTTTTCGATGACCATTCTGGCTTGTACACCTGTTGTAAATCAGCAAAAACCCAACATAAATAACTTCTTTCAGGTTCACTACATGATGATTGGTTTTTTTTAATTAAAAAAACCCAAACAAGCCAACAAAAACAAGAGATCAAATTTGTGATTTGCTGTGTTTCAAAGTCTCAGTGACTGCTCAACTGCTCAGTTACATTTTAATTCATTAAGCATTTTTCACTGTATACAGACCATTTAAATGCCTTGGTGCTTATCTGTAACTATGAATTTGGTCCGGTAGGATGGGTGTACCTTCTGAAAAGGGAGATGGCAGTTTAAACACACAAGATTGGGACCATCCTGTGGACCAGTTTACCCTAATAGCACTGCTCCTGCTTAAAGCGGATTAAAGGAAGAAGTCCTGTGGTGTACAAACATGGAATTGTGTTTCTGAAGTTCATCCTGAAACTCTTTTGACTTTCTGATCTGGAAATGCTGCAACTCTTTTGTTATTCTTTTGCAAATATTCTGTTTATTTTTATAAGGATTGATATTATGCTTTTCAGTGATGTGGGCTTTACCAAGCGAGGGTACGATAGCAGCGTCTTAAAGATGAGTTCTTAGAATGGGCTTGATGAGGCGTCCTTCCTGGCAGAGCCGCTGGCCTTCTTATGGGTAATACTAAGTAGCATCAGGTTTTGAGTGCTTTAAAGCTTTTTATGTTTTTCCTGTGATTTCTTTTTCTTTATAATGCGCAACTTAACCCTGACTTTTCATGCTGCTTATGCAAAAATGCAGATACCATAGCACCAGTAAAATGAAGAAAGCCAGAAAATAGTGACGTCATCCTGATATGCATATATAAAATGATACATAGAATAATAGGAAACCAACCATAAACAGACTTGAAGAGATGGAATTGAACTGTCACTGATGCCGACATGGAGGTTAGTTCCATTACCATATCATGATCAAAATTGGCTTAACAGATGTGATGTATTATCTGGCAGAGTCAAATGGGGGAGAAAACCCCCACATCTGTTATTATAATTCAACTCCAGTGAACTTGTATGAATAGTAACAATTAATGATTATCCATGCCAAGAGAAAGCATATATTACCAGCTTATAGAGCAACCCAAATGCTGGTTGATTTTCACAATTCTACATTTTGCATCTGTAGCTATTCTCCTATGTCACCAACACATAGGCAATGTCCCTGCTGTTGAGGCATTCTAAAAGCAGCACAAGCACATTGTTCAAATAGAAACTGAGAGGTTTTGCCTAAAAAAAGATGTAAGCCCGATCCAAGAGCTTTGTTAAGGATTTGTACACTGAAAATTGAACAGTGACACAGAATCATAGACTGGTTTGGGTTAGAAAGGACTATGATCATCTGTTTCCAACCTCCCCTTCATGGGCAGGGACACCTCACCCTGGACCATTTGTCTCGACTGGAAAAAGGAAACAAAAACTATTTCATAGAGCAGCCATTTTGCAATAAAACTGTTGTTGAACAGACAATGTGTTGTTGAAAATTTTCAGTCGATATTTTTGTTTGGTGAATGAAGAAAAGGAGCAAAAAGTTGAGGGTTTTTTCATTGCAAAGTTGTGGTTTCCTCTGATATTCCCCCCCCCCCCCCCGAAAAATTATATTGTTGAATTTCTTTAGCTTCTGGCATAGTGGCTCTTGCATCTTACAAACAGCATAGACAAGAATATCTTTCTATAATTTATGGAGGGGAAGTATATGTAGATGGCCAGATAGTCACTGAATATCCTATTTTTTTCCATTAAGGGTCCTGAGAAATTTGACAAATCTGGCATTTAATATACAAATAATATCTTCCCATATTAAAAGAAATCCTGAGTGACTTAATCTCAATATATAAAATTACAATATTTTCATTATACTTCTATAGGATTAGGTTATATTTCTATAGGATTAGATGCCGAAACACCTCTGGAGACTTAGCCTCAATTGCCAGTTTTTGCAAGGCTTTGAATGTGTTCTTGAACAAAGCTTTGAACTAAACCTATGGAAACCATTGATGGAATTGTAGAACTTCGAATTCCCACACCTGACTTCTTAATCCCACACTCTCAGTTGGACCGGCATCTGACAAGCCTCTGACACCTCTGTATGTGAGGCATCTGAGTCCTTGCATGTTACATTAAAAAGTAGGCAATAAAAATACTTTTCCATAAATGTCAATTTGTTCAGCAACCACTTCAACAGAAACCGCCTAAGCAAAGCGTATGTTCAGTCACTTAAAATACCACATGTTCATCAGGAAGTGACCAATCCTCCTACTTCTCTTCCAAATATTGCCTCTTTTTCCCTTTTATATATGCAGATGCATTACTGACCCTTCTGCCCCTTTTGCTGGACTTCTCATCACATCCTCCTTCTTCCAGAAAGGTATAAAATGAAGGTGAAACACCCAGTTACAGTTCCGACCTGCATAATGGTTTGGTATTTTATCAGTGATGTGGGCTAAGCATCGCTATTCTCACAAAGTTTAGTTGCTTCTGGTTTTAGCTCTTCCTGGCTGGAAAGACTGCTCGTGTGCTTACCAGCAGGAATGTTTTTGCCCTAAAGACAGTTGCCTGATGTTACAATCATAGAATCACAGAATGGTTTGGGTTGGAAAGGACCTTAAGATCATCCAGTTCCAACCCCCTGCTACGGGCAGGGACACCGCACACTAGACCTTGTTGCCCAAGCCTCTGTCCAACCTGGCCTTGAACACTGCCAGGGATGGGGCGTTTGCCACTTTTGGCAACTTGTGCCAGTGCCTCACCAGCCTCACAGTAAAGAACTTCTTCCTTACATCTAACGTAAACTTCCCCTGTTTAAGTTTGAACCCATCATCCCTTGTCTTGTCACTACAGTCCCTGATGAAGAGTCCCTCTCCAGCATCCTTGTAGGCCCCTGTAGGCACCTTGTTGGAGAAAGGGGCATGTTCCTTGCAAGGATCATGTCTTGAGGAAGCTTTAAAGCTGCTTAAGTGAAACATTTTCCTGACTTCATGGGCAAATTTTGATTGCAGTCCATAGTCCCTGCAAACTAGGATCAATGGGCTAGGATTTCAGTCTGCCTTCAGTGAGCAGTTCAGGGACAAGTCCTTAAACTGCATTTTCACACCAGTGTTTCTGATATGCTTCAAATTGAGTCGAACATGAAGTCGTGTTTTGGCTTTCTGAAACTACTCGGCCACAGCTTAAGACTTCAGTTCACATAATGCCTTTCTTGAATGCTGTGAAAGAAGCTGGAAGAAAGAGGAGGCATAGGAAGGGTGAATTTCATTTTTCAGTCGTAATTCATTGCCTAGGGGAAACTTAGCAAGCAAGTTACTTGATCCACTCTTCAGGATCAGAGAGGATTTGCAACTAGCATATTCTCTTGGGTATATTCCCTCCCAGCTCCTCCTCTAACACTTTCCTGGAGCAGCAGTGGCAGGAGGGGGCTCATGGCTCATCGATGCATTTAATTAAATTTGACTTTACGCTTATTTATGACTATATAAATTTATTTGAGTTTTAGTCAAAATTTTATCACTTTTGTTCACTTTTATTCCCTTATTCATTTTTTTTGTTGAGTTTTATTCACTTTATATTGATTCATATTACTCTATTAACTTTTGTCTCTTTTTTATTCACTTTATACACTTTTTATACACTTTATACACTTTTTATACACTTTATACACTTTTTATACACTTTATACACTTTTTATACACTTTATACTTTTAGTCACTTTTTTCAGGTTTTGGTTTCTATTTTTCCAATTTTTAATCACTTATGTTCGCATTTATCTGCTTTTACTCAATTTTCTATTCACTTCTATTCACTTTTAATCACTTTTTACTCAGCTTTGTCAGGAAAACCAGCTTTTGATAGCAACTCAGGAAGCAGAGTGAGGTTTAAAGCTTTATTTGAATAAAGAGAGATCTCAACCAGATACACCTGGTTCAGGGTTCTTCATTTGCAGTCAGTATCCACCTGTTTGATACCTTCCTTGCCTGCAAAATCCCTCCTCTTTTCTCTTTGCTTCAGATCCATTCTACACTGCATAAGTTAGTTATAGAATCATAGAATAGTTAGGCTTGGAAAGGACCTTAAGATCATCCAGTTCCCATGAGACAGGTGACTTTCACAAGCCTAAGCAAGTTCTGCAAGGTTTAACCAGTTGCCACGTTATTTACAGTGTCTTGTTCATAGAACAACAGGTCTTTTGTGAGATGCTGCACATAGGTCTCTGTCAGTCCGTCTGAGTCAGTCAGTCCGAGTGAGAGCGAGCCTGTGTGGGTCTGAATGTCATTTATGAGTTTGAGTGTGACGGTGAGCCAGGGAGTGTGGGTCTGAATGTGAGATTTGAGCGGCAGTCTGAGCCGTTCTGTATTAGAATGAGCCTGCCTGAGAGTGAGCCTGAGTGACAGTGAGTTTGCATGTGTTTGAATGTAAGTTTTGAGGGTGAGGCTGAGCCAGATAAGAAAAAACCCAAGCTGTTCCTCATCTGACAGCTTTTATTCCAGCTGGTGGTTTGTGGGAGGGGCTGTGGGTAGGGCCTCGGGTATATCAGGCACAGCCTTTGATTTGGGAGCTCATCACCATGTTGTGAGATAGACTCTGCCCGTATGAAACAACTGCAACAAATGCTGAAGCTTATCCAAAGAGCTTATCTAATCAGAACAGAAACTGCGCTTGCTCAAGCTAAAAGGTAACTGAGGGATAAGTGATGAGGAAGAAGGAAAGACCCCCTTGAGGAAGTAAATGACAGCCAGAAGGACTGACGTTCCAGTAACAGGTCAATAGATGGCAGCAGAGACGGTGAAATAATGAACTTCATGCCTATACCCGGTTCTTGAAATGGAGCGGGGACAGGCTAACTTATTCTCGCGTATGTATATGTATTAAGTAAGAAATTATAAGCCATATACTGCCAGTTTATTACTGGGGAGCAGCTGCAAGGAGAAATCCCGGTGCAACCCCAGCACTGTGATGAAAAAGTACCGGCTGAACACCCTCATTGGCTGCTAAGTCAGATTGTTCTTCGTTCCAGGGATGTGTGTTGGGGGGGGTGGGGGTGTGATTTTGGGTTGGTTTTTCTTGTTTTGTTCCCTTTCTCCCTTCCCTCTCCCCGGCGGGGGAGAGGGGGAAGTTGACCGGGCAGAGGCGGCGGCCCCTGACCTGAGATCGGGGTTGCGCGATGCTGGTTTTGGTTACTGGGTTATGGGGGGCAGGACGGGGCGGGACTTTGTGCTCACGGCGGCGCGGGTGCTTTGGGGGTCCAGGCTGTTCCCCCGCATCGTCACATCGCTCGCCCTCGTTCCCTGTCATTGAGGCTGCTTTTGGTTGACGCTGGAAAGCAGCAGCCGATGAGGCCGCGGCTCTGCAGACGCCGCTCCCTCCCCGCGGTATGCGCACGCACACACAGCCCGTCCCCAGCAGCAGGGCCGGAATATTGCCGGGCGGAAGAGACGGAAGAGGTCCCGGCGACGAGAAAGAGGATGAGATGAAGGCGTATGGTAAAGGGGAGCGGGAGGGAAGGACGGGGAGGCCGAGACCAGAACCCGAAAGAGAAAGGGAGGAGAATGCAAGAAGAAAAGGGGTGCGTGCGTGTTTCTTTATACAGAAACCTTCCCACCTGGAAGGAACGGGGGTGGGGGGTGCAGGGCCTGCGGGAGATTGTTGTGGAGGGAGGGCGACAGACAGATAGATGATAGATAGATTGATAGGTACATAGATAGATAGTAGATAGATGTTAGATACTTAGGTATAGATGGTAGGTAGGTAGATGATAGACAAAAAATGAATGAATAAAATTTATTATAAAATTAAAAATAAAAAAAAACCCTGTTTCAGTAAAAAGAAAGAAATGGATGAAGGAATAAAAGGGCGAATTCACGAATTCATGAATAATTCACCAACTCGTTGATGAATGGACTGGGTGGACGGACGGGGCGCAGGCCTAAATGCACAGGAGGAGGTAAGTCCTGGGGCAAAAAAAAAGTGGAGGCCAGGTCTACCACCTTCAACACACACCCCCCCCCCCCCCCCCCCCCCCCCCCCCGGCGGTCGCAGACCCCCCCCAGCCGCCCCACGGGGGCGGGCGG
>WYDI02027724.1:1897-14317 GCA_009867235.2 Psittacus erithacus | reverse complement strand
CACTTCTATAAAGCAGAAGAGAAATACAGTTAGGAAAAAAGATTAAGGCTAGGCATGTTATACCCAAACAAAAATACTATGCCTGGAGCTTGTTCTTTCAAAAGGCAATGGGAGGTTTGGTAAATCTCTCTCAAACATCCCAAGGGGTTACAGGTATAAAGCCAGTTTAAGTGGCTGCTCATTCTTGATTCATGTTCATTCTAGCTTTTTTGAGAGATATACACATTGAATCACATTAAAGACCAAGCTGATCAAGTGAGGATTGTGCAGAACAAAAACATTATCATCAGTCAGCTGAGCCATAAAAGGGGTAAAATAGATTCTGTTTCAGACTAAGCTGTCAAGATAATAACTTTGAATACAAAACCTCAGCCAGCCTGGAGTTGCTACACTCAATTCAAAGAGAGCAAAGGAAAAGTTTACATTGCCAATATTGCCTCACACTAATAGTAAAAGCTGCTTCATTCCCCCCAGCAAACCACATCAAATTTCCTGACCAGACGATCAATAAATCAAACAGGGAAGAAGCTCTGATGGACTTTTTTTTCTAACAAGGAAGAATTAGTGGAGAATGTGAAGGTCTTGGCTGCAGCAGACACGGAATTGTGGCATTTAAAATCTTCAGTAGCAAGTACAAGAGACAGTCCTGGACCTTTAGGACAACATATTTTGGTTTATTCAAGGAATGCCTTGGCAGGATCTCAGGAGAGCCTGTCCTGACCTTCCAAAGGGGCCCAAGTGTGCTGCCTTATCTTGAAAGGCAGCTTTCTCAAAGTAGAACAGTCCTTTCTGATGAGCAAGGTGACCAAGGTGAGCAAGGTGACCAAGGAACTCCTGACTGAGCTCAAATACAAAGGAAAAAGTACACAGAAATGGAAGTGAGGATGGGCTGGCCAGCAGGGATACAGAGACACAGCCTAAGTGTGCCGGGACAGTTAGAAAGGCCAAAGAGCAGTTGGAGTTGAAACTGGTATGAAATGTGCAGAAGGGCTTTCTGAAGTTCACTGGAAGCGAAAGAAAGGTTAAAGAAAAAGGGTTTACCGTTCAACAGTGCAGGCAATCTGGCGACAAAGGATGCTCCTTATACTTTGAGGCTGATGTACTCAATATCTTTTTTTTTTGCCTGTTTTGACTGATTTGGTCTGCCTTCAGGCCTGCTAGGTCCCTGGGTCTTCTAGCAGAGTATGGGGGAGTAAAGTATTAGCTGCAATAGAGGAAGATCAAGTTAACAAGAACTTAAGCCAATTGGATGTACTTAAATCCATGAATGAGACATCTGAAGGCACTGAAGGAGCTGGCTGACGGCACTGTGAGGCTACTCTACAGCATCTTTGTTAGGCCATCATAATCATCAGAGATATTCCCCAACCACTGAAATACCCTGCTCTAATTAGCTGTGCTTCAAGCAGGGGACTGGACTAAAAATGTCAAGAGGTCCCTTCAACCCAAAGTATTCAATGATTCTATGACTTAGCACATCTCCTCACAGCTACTTTCCACTGGTAACTTTGAGATTAATCTGTCAAAGCAAGCCTTGCTACCATCAAATGTACAGGGTGATCTTCAATCTTATGAGTCAAGATGGAGGATAGAAGCCAGCAAAGAGGGGAGCTGAAGAGCACCACATGTCAAACCTCTCATAATAATTTTACACAAGGTCTCTCATACATCAGGGCCAGCCCTGTTTATGAATCACAACCATCACAGTACTCTCTCAGTTTGTTTCAAGTCTATTACATATCAAGACTAAATAAAAAGACTGCTTCACATCTTCTTCATCTTTTTCTTGCAGCGCTGGTTGAAGACAGGTGAGGATCCCATCAGACTGTCAGCAGAATGTGAACCATAGCTGCTCTCAGAGCCATTGGGACTCTGTGGCATCCCAGCTTCACTCATGCCTGACATCGGTTCCTCAAAGACATCACTGCCTAGGACCTCATGGCCATGCACATTAGCCTCCTCATTTTCCTGTGGCTCCATTTTCACCTGTGCCAAGTTCCAGAGTGGGGAAGCATTCACCTCAGCCCCTGGAAAAAGAAAAAGCACACAGTAGTAACTGAGTAAAAAGACAGATAACAAACAGCAGATGCAAGACAGCAGCACAGATAAAGAAGGGGCAAAAACAAAGCTACAGGTGAACTAGGCTGGGAGGGAAACAAACAAAACACATCAAGCAATAAGTGAAATGATAAATAAAAAATTTGTTGGTTTTGGTTTTTTTATAACCCAGTGATTGTTGCTCTAGAAAATATGATGTTACCCTTTCACAGCAATTCTTCACATGGCTTTCTGCATAAGAAGAAACAACAACTTAAAGACCCCATATCACTCTCCAAGAGTGTCTCAGCAGCAATAAGTACACCAACAGCACATGGACTACAGTCCAGAAGTCATTCATGATGATGAGGTCCTTGCAATGTCTGCAACCTCCTTTAACCTGTCAGACATACTGGACTTCTGCAGTAGAAGTGAAGTGAGGGCAGAGAAGTAGGTAGATGAGCTTCCAGTACTGAAACACAGGGATATAAGAGCTCCAGTCAGCCACTCAACTGCCTGCCTCCTTGTAGTCAACACCCACAGGTCTCATCCCATCCTTCAGCAGAACAGAAAGAAATCTTCTTGGCTAAACTTTGCAGATACCCTGCTAAGAAGTAGCTCCTCTGGGCTATTTTGGACCAGGGTGCGATCTAAGCAGACTGAGGATTTTTTGTACAAGACTATGAAACCATATTTCTTGGTAACAGCAAATGTTTTTCTCCCCAAGAGCAGTAATTATAGATTGCATTATTTATGCTTATTTACAGTTTTAAGACAAAAATACTATTAAAACCAGACTAATTGGGCTCCTTGCTGAGATGGACATAAACAGCCCAGCACTGAACAAAGCTGGAAATCTTTTCACTTTTAAACCTGGTCCCTCTTGTGTGGGGTTAAATTCACATGGAAAATAAACAAACCTTGGAAACCAGTTTTAATAAGTTTTCCAAACCTTGTGTCTTAAGGAGCTTCACTGCAGTTTGAAAGCACAACCAAACTGCCTTCACTGAGCCCAACCTACTACTGTTCCCTATTACCAATATACTACTCCTCATTAATAGCAATTACACAGAGAACAAATCTATCATCAGTGATTTGTACTCAGTGTCGTACTGGTGTACCACCAGTGTTTATGCTGAGAATTCTGCCTTACGAAGGCATCAGGAATCTTTTCCATAGCAGCTTAGCCCAAACCAGGGTTTAGGAGACCTTTGAGACAACACAGCCTACATTAGCTCAGCAGTTAGATAGCAAGCCAGAATGAAAGTACTTGCTGGTGTATAGTTGCCTTAATGAAAAGTCCTTTTTACGTTAATTATAAGTAAATGTATTCCTCTCAACAGCAATGGACACATCATTAAAACGCTACCAGTCCCACAGAGTTGCAGCTCGTCTACACAATAATCAAAGATGCCCACAAAACCAGCACCTTTTTTTCATCAACTGCTATTCGTTGCTCAGTCTTATTCCTTCCAGCTCTATCAGCTGTCATTGAGAGTGTCACTAATGACTGAAAGTACTTAAGCATCGACACAGGATATTTCATCTTCGAAACACTTTAACTTCAACGTACTTTACAAATGAGATAATCCTCAGGTTATCCCGCTGGGTGGAGGAACAGGTCCCCAGGTTTGCCTCCATTTCCCTAATTGCAATGAAATTAAACAGCTAGCCCAAAGCCGCAACATCAGCTATAAGCAGAAACAGAAGTGGAACATGAATGTTGTAACAAGTTTTGCCCTCAGACACTGAAGCCTTGCTGCCCTCTCTGTGGGCCTCACACTTGTATTTTCGAGATGGTGGTGTCCTAATTGCAGCAGCTTTTTTTCACTCTTTAAGATACTAGGCTCTCCAGCTTACCCATCTCTAGACTGGGATTCTCACAGCGATAAGATTTCCAAAGGCCCTTGTGAAGTGAAGGGGGATTTTCAGGGAGGAACAGAGCACTTGCATTCTTAATTAGAAAACATGAATTCAGTATCAAAGAGGCAAGAGGCATTTAATATACAGCTAACATGTTAACCTCTGGGTCTCAAGTGGCAGATGCCAATACAAAGCTTTCCAGATGAACCACTCACAACCCCAGATGGGCCATTGGAGTTTGCTGTTCCCTCTCCCACAAAAATGTGACCACTTCACATTTCAGAGGTTCTATGGAAAACAACATGAGCTTCCAGAAAAAAAACACATCAGCTTTTTAAAATTCAGCAGAATGTACTATTTGGAAAAAAGAAACAAACCAACAACTAATGGACTCAGGGGTATACTCTAACCTCACTATATATGCTACTTAGTTTAGAGTGAATAGGAGGACAGGCTTCATTGGTTTTTAACCAGATTTTTAAGTGAAACAGCTATTACCACAGGGATTTCCAGAGTTCAGAAGGTTCTATACAAAATTCAAAAGTGGATGTTTTTGGGAGAAGAATGCCTTCTCTATTTTTCGTTTAGCACTACTAAATGGTGCACAGAGTAAAACTTGTATATAGACATTGAAAAGGCACAGCATAGCAGATTCTTCCATGCTCTCAGTGTGCTTCAGTGCCAAAATCAAGGGATGACACTTTAAGGAAGAGTGCAGTCTCCATAATCCCACCACTTCACTCACCATTTCACTTTCCTGGCCTCAGCTAACTACAGCAAGCTTCGGGGTAAAGATGCTAGAATAGGAGAGACTCCCATGAGCCCATTTCTTGTAAACCCCTTCTGAGCTTTCATAAAACAATGACTGTCACTACCAGGGTGACTTCTGAATATGGATGACTGCACCAAGTATCATTAGTATTTCCATAATTCATTCAGTGCCTAAAGTACATAGGGTCTTGAATTTACTGCAGTAACAAGGAACATGGCCTTCAACTTTTCAGTAACATGAATCTCTGGACAAGAACCCAAAACTACCCAGCAAAAACCAAACAAACAAAAAGGAAAAAAAGTAATCCAGTAATCTCCTTACTAGAAATAAGGATAAACTCTAGTCTCTTAAACTAAAATGTATAAAAGCAGAAGTTATTATTGTCTTTGTTACATTAGACTGGAAAAAAACAACCCAGTACTAATATCTGCAGCAAATACCCTACTTCAAAAAACAACAATAAAGCCCTTGGGCCATCACTGTGGAAAAACAATCTACCTCACACCAGCAACAAAGCCAAGAACTTTAATCACCCCCTAAAAAGCAACACCATGAAAAGCATTTTGTGTTCTACAGGGTTCACGAATGGAATAAATATTCAATAAATCCCAGAAACTGACACCTTTGATTCTTTGGGTTTGTATTTAGGAAGCAGGTAAGAGTTTCCCTCCCATCCAAATGTTTTAGTAAAAACTCACAATTTCTTCTTCCTCTCCCTCTTCTGCTATTAAAAATGGAAACAAGATCACATGGAACTGCTGATGGACTGTTTGCAGGAGTAGCAAGAAACCCCTACCTGAAGTCTGTGGGGAGGCTTCTACTTCTAAATTGGCAGAGAAGCGCTCACTTTGGGCTCCAAGGACTCCAACGGGCAAAGACTGGTCACCAGAAGCTAGATCTCCTTCCAGCTCCTCGCTTATGGGGAAAGTAATATCACTAACAGGTTCCTCCTTAATCTTCACAGGCTTTGTGTCTTCTGCTGCCTTTTCAGGGTTGACAATCTTCTCATATTCTTCAGACAGCTGCTTGCTAACCTGTCAAAGATCAGTGGGGATGAAAAAGAAGGCAGAAAGGTCAGAGTGACTTCAGAGACTCTGATGGCAATTACACTGCAGTGCGTTCTGTTCCCCCATTATTAACATTTGACCTGAACAAACAAGTGGACAGGTTATCAGCTACACAGAAAAGACTTTTTTTTTTCCCCTCTTTAAGAACACTTTCTGTTCTGTAACAAGGGAGGTTGAATGCATTAATACATCTGCAAACAAATATGAGCATGTTTATTTCACAGACACAGCTGATGAGGCCCAGAAATTTAAACAGAGGATGAAACAAAAGCAAAGTGACTCAGTCTTACTCTTTGGTTTTACCTATAATACTGTCCCCATCCAGGAACAAATTTACCCGAGCATTAAAAAATAAGCAGCCCAGATACTCATCTGAGGCAAAGCCTGGGTATCTTCTGTCAGATTCAAAGCAAAAAACTCAGAAGTCTTCTCCAATGAGAGAAGCAAAACAAATACAGGAATAAGATTTAGCACAAGCCTGTACTTCTGGAAAATTAACAACTGTAAGCAATTAATTAAAAATTTCAGATTTCATCTGCATCTAACAAATACTTGTTTATACCACTGAATCCCAACAGTCAGCAAACCGTGCTCAGGAAAATCCCAAGGCTTTCTAACAGCAGAAGCAAGGAGGAAAAAGAAAGCAAAGCTTATTTCCCCCATCTAGATATACTTCCAAATACAGAGACTACTGTGGATAGACCTCATAGTCCATCACAAAATACACACTTACAGGTGTGTCTGATTTATACTGTCTCTGTAAGCCACAACGTGCCAACCCCAGGAATAGAAGGAGCACAAGGTAACTGCTCCAAGATAAGTCAACTGGCGCTCATCTCCTCAGACGAGGAAGAAGGGATGGCAGGTTTTACCTTTGGTCACAGGCTACCTACTTGATTCAGGTCTTGAATTTTGATGAGTAGGAGTAAAACTCCTACTTCAAATCCTTGCATTTCTCTAAAGCCACAACAGGCAGTCTTATATCATTCAAATGAAATGTGTATGCTTTAATTTCATAGAATACATGGACCAAGAGAAACTATACCCTTATTCTTACAACTTACGTGATATCTCTTATTCCAAGGAATTTAATAACTCCTTTGCTTCCTTCACAGAAGCACAGTCCTCTCTAGAGTTGAAACTAGCACCTCTGTGGCAACTCAGATCAGCACAATACCACCCTATACTCCTAAAGCTTAAGAAAGTCACCCCTTGCTGAAGCAAACACAAGCCACTGTACATCCTAGTAATTTTTGTTTGTCTGCTTGTTTTCTGAGATGGTAAGCAGCAAAATACCCGATTAAAGCAGAAAATTCAGTTAATCAGTCAGTACTGATTTTACCTCTACTTGATACCTTTCTCTGGGCCATTCAAGAGCTGTGGGCCTACTATTCAGCCCAGACAAACAGCCAGTAGAGTATTCTAAGCCCCAGAAGGGACACAAATAAAGGGCTCTGTCTTCCAGTCAAAAAAACCCTGGATGACTCCCCTCCACATCCAAGAGGTTTCCTAATTGGATTTTACCTCAGCGAGACCCTGGACTTGCTATAGGAATAAGTGATTGTACTGGTGATACATTTCTTGGTGCTGTCAGGTGCCTACCACTCTTCTCACCTGAAGCATGTAGCTGTGATAATCCTTAATGCGATGTTGCCAGAACTTCTGCAGTGAGAGCACACTGCCAATGCCCACTTCATGGAAGACCTGCTCCATGACATCAGGGAATGGGGTGTGCCCAAGGCGGGCTTCTCGATCCACTGCAAAGCGCAGCAGTTTCGTGAACTTCAAGCAGTACTCGTGGGCAATGTCTGTCAGGGTCTCCAAGACACTCTCATTGGCACACTCAAAGCCTGTGTGAGCCAGGATGGTGGCCATGGACTGGTAGAGAAGCTGCCGGCAGGAGGACCAACTCAGCTCAGTCACTGGCTCCCCTTTTCCTCTGAAAAACAGAACAGACAAACATAGCACACTGAAAGCACTATATCAGTTGAAGAGATACTGTCAATAATAAAGTGATGTACAAAGGGAAAGCAGATTGTCTGGGGTTGTCTACAGCTTCTCTATCTGGAGAGCTGGACTTGAATTTCTACCAAATGGGGTGCAACAGTGTCACTTCAGAGCCATTTTCTCAAAACAGTAGAATAAAGAACATTAGAAAAACAAGACTATACTAGTCAGAGTGCATCAAAGAGCACAGCATACTAACGCAAACATGACAGTTGTCTCCTTTAGGAAAAAGGCTTCTTTCCACCTCAATCTAATCAAGCTTCTTTTAAAATATCTTTGTTGTGTCTACAGAAGGCTGCAAATGCATAAAAAGAAACTGCTCAATAGATTATGGCAAAATAACAGCAAAAATAAATCGTGTCCCAGCGGTACAACCTAGAAGACCAGATAGTTTGGGGGGTAAGCCAAAGTGCTTAGTCCATCAGGAGAGCTATGTTCTGCCTGCTCTAACATCTCAGTTCAAAATTGTCTATCCAGCTATTACAATCTGGTCTTTAAACTCCCCCATGTGGCTGACTGCTAAATAACATTTCTTTACTTGGACCCCAGAAACTCACAAAGGACAACAAAAAGACATAATAGCCTCCCAAAACATGGACAGAGCCACAGAAAACTGAACTTAAAGCTGAAGGCACTAGGGAAGACAGAGCAGAGCACTGCTCAGGTCTACAAACTACAGGGCCAGAAAGCAGGAGTCACAGGGCTCGGACTTCATTCTCACACAACTGTATTCCCCTTCAGTCCTCCTGGCTAATTACTTTATTTCTTCCAAAGATGATGGTGTTCCTCCACAAACAGCACTAAAAAATCAGCCTAGTATTCAGAGACACTATGTTACCAAAAGCATCATCTTGCAATAAAATGTGGTTTTTACAACCTCAGGCCATTAAAGATCTCTGTGGCATTTAACTGTAAGTTCTATTTCACTGATGTACAGTCTCCCCATTTTAAAAACTAAAATGTATTATCCTGTCATACATCATGTCCATTGGTGCACAGTCTTCAATCTAAGAACAGGAAAGTAAAGTAGTGAGGATTTATCCCTGAATTTAAACACAAGTAAACTACAAAGTATCGCAAGATCCTGCAAGAGAAGCAACATATCCCTGTGAATTTAGCGCTTGTGAGAAGGGTAGACAGGGACATGGTGGCAGCACTATTTAGTCGAAGATTGGCTGCCGAGGCAGAAGCAATGCAACTGTCCTTTACGTTTTGTCCAGCCCTTGGCTAGTGGGGTCAGTATCAGAAACAAGAATTCCCTTCACCCATGCTCATCACTACCTCTGACCAGCATAACACCAAGAAATGGGGTAAAACATGATAGTTACTGCATCTCAGGTCCTTGGCCACTGACATCTTACAAAAGCACATTTATTTTAAATAATGTGCCTGTTATCCACACAGCAGAAAACTAAACCTTTCCTTTCTGAAGCCTCTTTTACACTTTAAATACAAGTGTTTGACCCTTCAGCATAAGGGAATTGATGTAACTATATATATGCTTAAAAACACTCAGCTTTCCTTCAGTCAAGAATTAACCCAAAGAAATACCAACACACCTGTAGAAATCACTTTCTGGGTCACTGTGCCTCAGCTGAAATGGCATTTTGGGGGTTTTACTATCCAGAGGAAGCAGGTCATCAGGGAGAGGTGGAGAGGCCGGACAAGATGGCAGAGGTTCGTTGTCTTCAGCTTTTATACCCTCTGCTTGCTGCTGGTTCTGAGCCTGAGCCATGGCGATGAGGCTGCGCAGCCGCCTGTTGTGCTGGATGAGCTGGATGGTGTGAATGGTGAGGCTGCAGGGCTCCGAGGGGATGTCCAGCATGGTGGTGGGACGGGGCTTGTTTGCGGAGGGCTGGTGCAGCGGAGGGTCTTGGACTTCCACTGTACGGAACTCACGTTGAAGCAGGTCAAAGGAGCTGCGGTTGGCCTGGTTAGATGAAACCGGAATCTCGCCCCAATACCGCAGCATTTTTGCACAGGTCGCTTATCAGCACCCAGGAGAAAGCTATCGAACACCGTGGTGCAGAGGAGCCTTGTCTCAGGGGAAAGTGCTAAGCTTTGGAAACAACGGGAACTGGGGCAACACTCTTGAATGAAACCAACTACGACTGTCAAGAAAGCTGTCACTCAGTGCCTCACGACGCACCAGGCCGCAACGCTGGCACTCAGCAGGTTACATTGCTACTGCCGCTTCTCCTGAGGGGGAAGAAAAAGAAACGCACCCATGAAGCGGTAACTACTTATGTTTCTAACAGGGGCGGCTGTGGGTCTACCCCCGGCGGCACCTCACTTCAGCAGAGGAACTCCGGAGGCCGCACTCGGTTCTCCCGCTCCCTCTGCCTCCCTCCTTCGTCCCCACCGTGGCCCAGCTCCGGGACACCGGGACACCGGCTCCCCCCAGCCCCGGCCCGCTACCCCCGTCTCACCCGCTCCGCTTGGCCTCCGAGCCGGAAGTGGGCCCTGGTCCTCCACCAGAAGCCGTTCCCCCCCCCCACCAGCGCTCCTTCGAGCTGGCAGAAGGGAAAAAATCGCCTCCACCATCCCTCCCGCAGCGCCAACCGCTGCTTCTCTCCTTGTCTCACCCTTCACGGTACCCTGGGCAGCAGCTGGGGCAGTGGTGCGACACCCTGGAGCTGCTCCCTACCCCCGGCACTGCAGCGGCAGCGGTGCTCGTTTCCGGAGGACTCCATTTAGGAACGGACTCGGGAAGATGGCGGAGGCCATGGAGCTGGAGCCGGAGGCGGCCGGCGAGTCCACCGCCTTCAAGCGGCCGAGCTGTCCGCTGCCCGCCGGACCCCGCGCTGCGGAGAGTGGGGAGCCGGGGCCCAGCCCGCCGCCAACCCGCCCTGCCGCCGCGCCGCGCTACGAGGAGCCGCCGTGGGGCAGCCGCCCGCCGGACGGAGCCGGCTACGGGCTGGAGGTGCTGAAGGGCGGCGTGGTGCTGGGCTCAGTGCGGCTGGAGGGCAGCAGCTGGTTCCTGGTGGGGCGGCTGCCCGGCTGCGCTCTGGCGCTGGAGCACCCCTCGGTATCGCGGCACCATGCCGTGCTGCAGTACCGCGGAACTGGCTGCGCCCCCGACGACCCCAACGCTGACGATGCCGCCGGCTTCTATGTGTACGACCTGGGCAGCACCCACGGCACCTTCCTCAATAAGGCGCGGGTGCCGCCCCGCACCTACTGCCGGGTGCGGGTGGGCCACGGGCTCCGCTTCGGCGGCAGCTCCCGCCTCTTCTTCCTGCAGGTGAGTCGGGGCCCGGGGCGTGTGTCGGGTGACTTGGGAGGTAGAAGCAGCCCCGGGTAAAGCTCAGGGATTGGTTTGGTTCCACCTTTATCTCCCTGGAGTACTGGGGAGAAAGCCACTTCTGCAGTGTGAGGCGGTTTGGGTGCTTTGAAAGCAGCCGAGCTCTGCTATGGTGATTGTACTGGGAAAAGTAGTCAGCTGTAAGTATCCGCTGCGAGCCCTGCGGTGAGGTTTGGGACAGAAGGACAGAGCAGGGCATTGCAGCATCACTCTGGGCAGCCCTGCCGAGGGCTCCATATGAGAACAGGGCTGGCAGCTTCTGCCAGCTTGCAGAAGGCATTTCTCTCCAACAGGATGATGCGTTAGGAAAGTGAAACACTGATATTTCTGTGTGAACAAGGGGGGCTTTCATTAATAGAAATTTAGGTGGCACTGGGTGTGCCCTGCACATACATCAGAGGCTGCTCGTTACTCACATTCTTCCATGTGGTATTGAGGGACATTTTTACCTTCTGTCTTTGAAATACAGTTATATTTGAGATTGGGCTGACTGCAAGTACACAATAACACTCATTTCTTTTTTTCTCCTTTTTGGAAAAGGCGTTAAGTCTGATATGTTTGGTAATGAAAGCTGTAACAAATGGTCTAATAATTCCACTTTTTGAAGAGCACTATAATGATTTATTTATGTTATTGTATGTAAACTGCATGTGTGTTGAAAGTACTTCTTTATTTTTCTTTTAAAAAACATTTCTGCTAAGTTACTTTTTGTGATTTAGGGACCCAAAGAGGACCAGGAGTCTGAGTCAGAACTAACTGTGACTCAACTGAAGGCGCTGCGTAAGCAGCAGCAAGCAAAATTAGAAAAGACAATGTTGGGAGAGGACTCTGATGAAGAAGATGAAAAAGAAGAGAAAAATGAGAGGAGTCAGAACAGTGATATGAGCTGCTCCTGGGGAATGGGTAAGTGATGATGTGTAAATCGGCTGATAAACCTTGGAAGGTCTATAAGCCAGTTTTCAGGAAATACCAGGGTTGAAATTCCAGCTTTACGCCAGGTGTCCCCATTCAGTGGAGGTTCTTGGCTACACAGTAATCCTTTTCCTTTTGAAAAGAGTGCTGTGACAAGACAAGCTTATATTTGGTGGGAAGTATGCCAGCGCTCTTTTAAATGGAGGGAGGAATTTGCCTACACCTATAAAAGACCGTGAAACTGAGAATCTAAATTTGTTCCTGTGATGGTGTCCACAGTTCTGCCTGGGAGGTGCAATTTAATTGCTTGAGACTTCCATGGAGTATAGCTGTCTTTAAATTTAAAGCAGTCCCCATCTTAAAGCTAGATAAATTGTAATTAATGAGCTGTTCAGGCCAAAAGGAGTTGGTTTTTTGAATGGAAATGTATAAGCACGTAATCCTTTTAATGTGCTGAC
>WYDI02027723.1:23762-53344 GCA_009867235.2 Psittacus erithacus | reverse complement strand
GGTTGCCCAGAGAAGCTGTGGCTGCCCCATCCCTGGCAGTGTTCAAGGCCAGGTTGGATGGGGCTTGGAGCAACCTCCTTTAGTGGAAGATGTCCCTTCCAATGGCAGGGGACTGGAACTGGATGAGCTTTAAAGTCCCTTCTAACCCAAACCAGTCTGGGATTCTGTGCTCTGAAAGGTTCTTATGTACTTACTAACTTATTCAGTGTATCTGATAACTGCAACTGATATTTGATCAGTTCTTTGTAGGGTGTTCTAGAGCAACTTTTAGTTTTGTGTCTAATGCCAGTTCAGTGAACTACACAGATGTGAAAATCTGATAGATCTTAATTCTGTCTTTCAGATACTTTGCATACATTTTAGTTTCAGAATTATCATTAACTTTGTCTCTTGACGGGTAATGGAACGATGTAATTTGTGTTAGGAAGTTTTCATGTACAGTCTTTTTATTGGAGTAAAGTCCATATTAGTTTGATGCTCGAATTTTTATCCCTGAAAAAAAAAAAGTTGAAATAGATATTTCCAATTTGTTTTAATAATGCCTTTATATATTTCCTTTGAGTATTTTGAGTTTTTAATCAGGAAATTACATTTTGGGTGGGAACAATATTAAAGTATTCTGTATCATGGAAATTAATCTGCAGACTACTTTGAAATTATTTTGTTATGTTCCACTCATTTTAAAGGTATGTGCTCTCCTTTATTAGTTACACTTTATTTTGTTGTGTCTGAAGTTGTCTGGAAGAGATTTGTTTTGTTTTTGTTGTTTTTTTTTTTTCTTTTTGTCCTACAATCTTTACAATTAAAAGAAACGTTGAACATAGTGCATAAAAATATATTGCAAGACTGCACTGCACTGTAGTTTGATGTTTGATTTACCTTTGGCAATTTGTTCGTGCTTGTGGAACAATTTGCTTTTGCCTCCAACTTGTGCTATGCTGATGCATGTTATATAGTTCGCATGGTAAAGATAATGTGAAAAGCCTTGCATGCTTGTCACTGAAAGTATAGCTTTAAATTTTATTTTAGAAGAGCTGAACATTTATGTCAGTTGTGAAATGAAAACTTGGTTTACTACCAATTAGCAGTAGGCGTTTAGGAGTGTACATCTTGTATTAATGTTGATAAACCAATTTAAGTACATAAAGGGGAACTTTTCTGTGTGAGCCTTAGAGAATGATAACTGAATTCTCCTCAAGAACATGAATTAGAGTTTTATTTAGAAAACCCATAATTTTATTTTTATTCCTAGAGGAAAAAGAGCCTTATTGTGGCAGAGAAAAGACTGGAAATACAACATTGTCTACTTAAACAAGTGATGGATAAACAAATGCCTAACAGGGATTTTTCTGTGACTAACCAATGCATGGAATAATCCTTTACTCTTTTAGAAGTGTCAGTACTGAAAAGTAAATCCTAAGAAAACTTTCATCTCGAGATGAAAATAAAAGGCAGAGGGAAAGTGAGAAGAGGGTGGAGGAAATATAATACTTATAAGGAACAGGATGGGAATTGTAAGAAATGAGATGTTACAGAGGAAGAGTCCCTTCTAAGATAAACATCCCTTTGTGTTGGCTGCAGACGTACAACCTATGCTTCCAAACTGGACGGGATGGTGTCCTTGCTAACCCATAGAAAGTGCTCAAAAAGGTGGTCATTGCAACTTTTTTTTTCTTAGAACCTATACATTTGGAGGTCTCACTCTTGGGATGTGCTCAATTGTCAAGGCAAGTAATAATAAAAGAGGCTGACAGACCTCAAAAGTGATCAAATCAATTGTCTGATGTTCTACTTGTCTTGTACCAGCCAATTATAGCATGCTTGGAGGGCCCAGCTGAAAGTGGAAGTAAGTGTATGATGCAAGTTCATGACTAACTTATTTATTTATCTTGATGAAGGTAAGCTGTGTCAAATTTCATATGTATATATATATGTATTCCAGAAACTTCAATTCCACCTAGAACTTTCTGTGTAATCAAATAGGTGAATATTTTTGACACCAAGAACTTCAGAGTTCAACAACAAATACATAAACCTACAGCTTTTAACTGACAATAGGATGCTTCTTAGTCATTTTCTGTCAACAGTTGCTATTTTCTAAACCCAACTGGTTTAGAATGCAAACATTCTTTTCTGACTGGTCAGGAATTCTGGTCTCGGGTTTTATAGGTTTGTCACATCTGTCACTGAAGCTGCTGCTCATGCAAACTATCATGCATGTGTATAGTAGGTATGAATGTGCATGTACATCCAAGCAGTGGATATCAACAGGACTTCACTGATCTGCCACAAACATACCTTGCAGGTATTGCAGATGAGCATGGCGATGTGTGCGTTAATTTGGCATATGATAGTTCAGATAGGACCAGAGCTTCTCTTCTCTGGGGTTTACTGGGTATAATAAACAAGATGTTTCCTTAGTGATGAATCTGTCCAAGAGAGGGATTTCACAGTAAAATCTATATTAACATTAATATTAATATTAATATTAATGTAATAAATACATCTACAACTGAGTGAAGCATATAATAAATGACTTTGAATTTAGTGCTTTAAGCCAGGGAATGTGCTGCTAAGAGAGTAATTTTCCTAATGCTTTATATTAGCATGTATGGTATTTTTCTGCTTCTGAACACTTGAACTCTTTGTTTTATGAGGCACAGAAGTTTTGAATGCTTTCCCAACTGAGGAATTGCAAATACAGTTTTAATGGCAGAAAAAGCTTAATGTAGTGATAATTCTGGTAGCAATGTTAAAGCAGTATCTTCTGATGGGGAAGAGTGATAAAAAAGGATTTTAGGAGAAGAGGCCTTAGGGAATATATGTGTAGCCTCTTCAAAACAGTGACCCAAATGAGATCAATGTGTTGTGCTATATTTATATTAATTTCAGTACAACATTGCTATTCTGGTAAAAGATTGTAGGGAAAAGCAGTGCAGAGTGCTTTTTAGCGATTATTCTCTATCCTGAGTATGTGGAGTCATACATTGTGTCCAAATGCAATTTGTGTGCATTAGAAACATATAATTTTTTTGCCTTCCCAAAATCAAATAGCACCAATAGCAGGATTACATTTATTAAGCTGCACTTAATGAGATTTGGAAGTGCTTAATGTAAAACTGTAGCATTATGTGTATTTTACTTAATTTGAAAAATATGTAAGATAAAAGGGCAAGACTGTTTACTGATTAAAACCAAAACCATTCCTTTACCCCTAGAATGAGGACACCAACCCAGAAAGCAATAATTCAGTCACCTATCATGTAAAACACCTCTGTAAACTATCATAGGCACGAAGAAACCTAAACTGCAGAAATCTTGAGTCTTCTTGAAACCCATAGTTTCACAAGAGTAAGTACTAAAAATCACCCTGCTAGATCTATTGGGCTTGTATGTGTAGCTAAGAGCAGATGTATGTGTACTTGCCATGCAGCATGAGTAACATTTTGGTTTTTCAGTCCTCTTCAGTTATTACTATTCTATTCCTAGTCTAGTCTAGTCTATTCTGTCAAGTGTTATACATTAATAAGAAAGGATCTCTCGAAGCAGTTGATCACTTATGCTGGAGACCCAACATCCACACCAACCACTTTTATTTTTACTTATTTTCTTGGGGTTTTTTGGTTTCATAGGAACCCTAATAAGGTTTCATGGACTCAATGATATATACTAGGGATGTTTCCAGAGTGCATCTTCTGGCTTCTTTTCATCTGGAAGGTTTCCAAATCAAGTGCTTTGAAACCATTTCGCAGAGAAAACCAAAGTAGAAGAAATGGAGATGATCATGCCATTTTCTTCAAAAGCACCCTTGAAACAATCTAGAGAAACTATAGGTACCTCCTGTATGATTTGGCCTCTTTAGAGAAACACAGTGGTTTTAGTTTTACTGTCTTCCTCCCACCCTCTTATGAATAGATTTGAGAGCTTTGATTATAAGAAGATTAATACAGAAATTAACCCCCTAGTCTCACTCAAAATTGTGACAAAATGCTTGTTTCTTTGAGACAGGAGAATAGAATATATGGTTTTAATATATGCTCATTTTCTATTCTGCTCGTCATGATATTTATAAAGATAATGAGGTCAAGGTGAAGCTGAAGTGAGTGCACTTTTTAGTAGGTATGCATTTTCCCCAGTTTTACCTGTTCTTGAATTCCTTTTTCCTCATTTGCTCTTTTCTGTCAGGGGCCCTTATAAGAAGCTAGTATAATTTTACTATTATGTGCTCTTCCTAAAAGGGATGCAATTTTGTATGCATGTGAGCCCCTAAATCTTCTTTTAAAATCCCCCTCTTTTGTTGTAAATCTACCTTATTTAGTTGAAATCAATAATGCTTCACAGGGAGGTATGCATGCTGGAATATTACCTTTACATGCTACTTAATTGAATATGATAATGAGGTCATGATGACAAAGTCAAAGCAGAAGCTGAAAACAAGTAATCAGACTTTTTTAACAAGCAAACTTTAACTAAACAGAGGCTGCAGGGGTTCTCTCTGCAAAAGTAGTTACTTCCTGTGGGTTGAGTTTGAGCGTAAGTTACATGGTCCATATCCTAGGGAATAGTGCTGTCTCTGTTTCCAGTTTTCTGTACTAAAACTGGTACAGTTGGCTATGGAAAGATTACTTCTGAGGGTATCCAGCATCTTGCAATTCTGAGATAGATTCTGTTGCAGAGTGCAGGCCTTGATTCTGTGAACTAAAACTGAGATCCTACCTTGCGATGGTTAGAGAGTATGGACCGTCCAAATCTGGGTACTGAGAAGCATGTCTGCCAGGCTTCATGCTCCTGCTGGACCTTATACTTACAGAGAGAATAGAGCAGGTCAGGGATGAAGGCTGGGGGTAGTAGCCTTTGTTGCAGTGACCACGAGATGTTGGAGTTCAGGATCTTTATAGGAGAGAACAGATCAAAAAGCAGTATCACAACCTCTGAGAGTGAGTCTGAGCTGACTGGCCTGTTCAGTTCCATTTAACCTCTATTAATGATCTGGATGATGGGATTAATATGCACATTCGGATATGAGGAGAAGCTGTGGGAGACCTTGGGATTGCCTAGTCTGAAGCAAAGAAGGCTCAAGGGAGTTTTACCGAAGTGTATAAATAGCTGATAGGAGGGAGTAAAGAAGACAGCCTGAAGAGTCATGGTGAAGAGTCAAACTGAAGAGTCAAACTGAAGAAGACAGCATGAAGAGTCAAGAGTCAATAAGCACAAACCAAAATACAGGACATTCTATTTAATTAGAAGAAAAAGCTTCTTTCAGTGTGAGGAGGATAGAATACTGGAGCAGGTTACCCAGGTACCTTGTGGAGTCTCCATCACTGGAGACATTCAAAACCTAACTGGACACAATGTCCTCTGGCTGACCCTGCTCTGGGCAGGATGTTGGGCTAATCAGTCTCCAGATATGCCTCGCAACACTAACTGCCCTTGATCATTGTGTGGTGTGAAGCTGATCATGCAGAAGGATCCTGGCACTGCAAACAACCTGTTTTCCTCCTCCTGAACCTAGGAATTTGGGTTAGTGTTGAACCTCTACACAAGGACATTCTAGTCCTAGCACTCTTTAAATGCTCACAAGATATATGCAAGATTTGCAAGACCTGTAGGTTGAAAATTCCTTGTATAGTGGTGTAAGTGATGCCTTTTTATTAAAGTATATCCCTGTGTACTTTGTACCATTGAGACAGTACTACTCTTTTGAACTATTTTATGTCTTGGGACCTTTGGAACTACAAATTCTTCCCAGACAGAGAAGTCCTACAAACAGATGAGCACAAAGATAAATTTTATTTCTCCTCCGAACTTCCACACTCAGTTTACATCTTACGCTGTGTTAGCCCCTTTCTCCTAGCTTCTTATCAGTGTGTTTAGATTAATAAAGTATATGTCCTGCTTCCTGGCTCAATTTTCTCCTTCACTCGCTCTTGTGCACTACTCTTCTTTTATTCTGTTTTACTTCTAGCATCCAGTCCAGAATTGCTTGCTTTAAACTGCTATCTCTTATTTATTGAAACGCTTTGGGATGAAGGGTGCCACCATCACGTACTTACAAAGAACATTCTTATGCCTGTAGACTGCATGTGCTGCCTGAAACAGGCACACAGAACTGCTATTGCCTTGCTCTCATTTCTTTTTGCACTTGAGTTTTTCAGTGAAAGCATCGACTGAACATTTCTGGGTTTTAGACAGTCGTGGTTGTACAGTTTCATAAATGAAAGATTTGGTGTTGAAGCTTTAAATCTAACAAAGCCCTTAATCAGGCTACGTATCTGTCATTTTATTCCCTCTTCATATAGGCTATGTAAAAAAAAAATTTATATTTTATTCTATTCTGTACTCTACACTGTTCTTTGCTAAACTTGAGCTTTATAGATGCCTCTTTCTACATATATTTATAAATAATATTTATCAGGCTGCGTACAGTGAGTGAAATTGATGTTTGTCTCACCCCCATGGAATTTGTATGGGATAAAAGGAGTAACAATATTAGGAAGTCAGTTTTTCCTTGCAAATAACCTCAATAGAATTTTGTGGTTACCATTGACCCTTAAAAAATGCTATTTTTGAAATGAGAAAATTACTACATAGCAATAGTTTGACATGACCTGGCCAACTTGATGTGGTATGTCAAAATCTGCCATCAGGAGAAATACTTGAGAGAACTAGAAATCACAGAAGAAAAAAAGAAGTTGTCTTTATTTTTTCCCCTAGTAATTTTATGTGGATAAGCGATTAAAACATGAAAGGACTTGCTATATTGACTTCCAATACTCAAGCATTTTTTAAACTCCCATGTGAGCACTTTTAATTTCATTGAGGATAGCCAATTGCAGTCATGTATATTGAGAATATTCTTGCCTTGTGTTGCAAACATTAATTTGGTCAATAAAACACGGGACTATGTGCAGTCATAAATACAGCAGGTAGAAATTCTTACAGTTAGGAATTACTTTTCCTCAAAAAATATTTGCAATGATTCCTTAAACAATTTTTAGTGAAGAATTTCTTGATGTTATTCCTGTCTTTTACACAGTGGAGTGAAATTAACAATATACACCAATAACTTATCAATACTGAGTTACATTCCATAATATTTAATCTGAAAACCAATCTGTCAGCATGCATTACACCTAAGCTTAAGATGTGAAATTTTGGACTCCTAGAATGGATAAGGGGGCTTTTGCAGAATGGAGAAAACTAGAAAGCATAGAGTATGTGTATGAGTGTATGACTGATGGATGGATGAGATTAATGTTTTGAGAAATAGATGTGGAAAGCAGATGTCAGCGAGGAAGAAAGAATGAGAACAGTTGAATGTGGTGCTGAAGAAGAGTGGATAATGAGAAAGCAGAAGACAGGCACAATGAAGGTCACTGTATTGAAACCACTATTTTTGTCTGGAGTTTGATACTGTGGTTTGAAGCAGGTGTAGAATACTTTGAATCCCAATAGTAAATATCATTAACAACTGATGTTGTAATTAAAATAATCAGTATCCACTTGCAGCACTTCAGTGGTACTGCTTAGCACTGAGGAGTGGTTTATCTTTAGAATTATGGTATTAAGCATTTGCAAACACCTATCTGGTGCAAGCTTAAATGAATAAATATATGAACAGCCCCCCAAGCTTAGGAGGAATTTAGTTAAAATTTCTTCAGAGGTTCCTTTATGGTTGAAAAAAACAAAGGTGTTCTCTTGGGGTAGATCCATTCGCTTCTTCATGTTTGGGGAGCATTAGTATCTGGAAAAAAAGAAAAGGAAAATAAAAATAACTAAAACCCAACAGCAATGAAACAAGCCCAACCACCACAAACCAGAAAGACTGCAATAACTGACAAAGCTAATCCTGTTCATAGCTCTGGTGGTCAAAGGCAGCATGCTTCACTGGGAGCAGAATCTCATGTTAGATGTAATAGTTGTTCCAACACTTCCTCTCTGACTTCTCTGTACAGCTAGAAATCTTCCTCTTACATCCTGTATTAACCAGAAGGAATTGATTTCTCCCTGCTTTTTTTCCTGCTTTAGCCATCTTCTTGCCAAATAGCTGATGGCCAGTTGGTGGGACACATGCTCAGTCTGAGTTCCTCTCAGTTCACTCTAGGAGGTAACGGTCAACCTGTCTTCAGGTCAGAACAGTTTTCTCTGTTGTCCATTTAAAAAAAAAAAAGAGGTGGGTTGGCTATAGACAGCTGTCAGTCACCCACCTATGACTGCTATCACTCCCCCTCGTCAATGAGATGGGGAGAGAAAATAGGATGAAAAAGCTCAAGGGTCAAGATAGACATGGGAAGTTCTCTTAGCAATTTGTCACCATGGTCAAAACTGACTGTACTTGGTGAAAATGGATTTAATTTATTGTCAGTTAAAATACAGCTGGATTGTGAGACAAAAAGACAAAACCTAAAGCACCTTGCCACCACCCCACTCACATCTTCTTAGGCTTAACTTCACTACTTCATTCTCATCTTCTCTGTCTTCCTCCTGCCGACGCAGCACAGGGGAGTGGGGAATGTGGGCTGTGGTCAGTCTGTTACAGCTCCTTTCTGCTGCTCCTTCCTGCTCACACTTTTCCTCTGCTCTGGTGGGCATCTTCCCAACGCAGTGCAGTCCTTCAAGATAAACCTGCTCCTGTGTGGGCTCTCCATGGACTGCAGGAATACAGTCATGGTCTTTCCCATGGGCTGAAGAGGAATTGCTGCTGAGGTACCTGGATCACCCCTTCTTAAATAAGCTTTATTTTATTGAGTACAGGCATTGTATGAACTGCTTTAAAAACCTTGCCAGGACTTTGTAGAAGTAGGTGTATAAACTGTTTTTTCCCTTGCAAGAGTCAGAGAATGATTTGTCTGCTTTGCAAACATGACGCACATTCAGAATAAATAGGCATGGAAATAAACATGAAATTCTAACTTAAAGAAAACAAAAAACAGCACAACCCAAGCCACTTCATTGCTGAATGGTTTTGAATGAGTGTGTGTCTTTCAGTTAAGAGTCTTTTAAACTTAACTAAAAATATGTGATGCCATTTCTGCTGTAACAACCTGCCTAAGGCACTAAAGTCCATCGATTCAAGGAAGCCATATATTTTCTGAGGGCAAAATAAAGCAAATCTAGGTGAACAAGAACGTTATACTACTGTAGGGTATATTTTTAATGTTTTTTTTTTACTCAATCTCCTTAGCCCATCAGGAGGCAGGGCTGCTTATAATGGCTCAGCTAAAAAGTCCATATAATTTTTTTTATGTGGTATATATTTATGTCTGAAAGAGGAATAGTGAAAGATGTTGTGAGTAGTATTGAGACTCGGTGCCCACTTCTAGTAAGTCACACTGCAGAAATCGCTGTGTATCAATTAGTAATGGACTTTTGTCAGCGTGCAGGGATTTATTACTGTCCACATACTGATTACACTTCTCTCTTCCTTTTTTCCGTTTGAGTGGCAGCTGCCTCTAGGACTCTATATCTGAACTCTCCATCTGATATCATTATCTCTTTTTCTGAACCCTGATCTCATTCCATCACACTACCCAAGTCTGAAGATTAAATATGATTTAATTTTTGAAAGGTTTATAGTTCTTTGTAGGGGGGAAATATGACTAAACCTTTGCTATCTCGTCTAATCTTGTTATGCATGCATCACTGGTATATCAGATACTTTCTCAGGAGGCCGTAGGGAAGACAGATACTGCCAGACACTTAGGACAAGGGGACAGACAGATAAGTGCTTCAGAGGAGTGCTCACAACCTGAGATGGTGTATGTTATGAATGTAGGTGGGTAGGAGTTACTGAGGTCAATAATAAGTAAAATTCACTGTTGCACAGATGGCCTGTGTTTTGTCTGTTCTCTATTTCCACAGTCAAAGTCAAGCTGTAAGTGGGGCACAGTCATGAGTCTCTAAAAAGCTGACTGTCATTTGAAATGCTTTGAACTCTGAATTTCAGGATGCTTGGGACTCCAAGAATGCAAATGTATGACAGATACTCTGGCACCATATTTTATCATGTTTTGTATTTCACAGATGCTATTTTATTTTTCTGTATTCTCATAAGCAGTCTTCTTGAAATAAGAAGATTTTGTTTTTCTTTTCGTAGAAAGAAAGGAAAAAATGTATTTATAAATAAAAAGGAAGAAAATAATTTGTATGACATTTGTCAAAAGATATTGGTAGGTATTTTATTTAGCTTTTTCACATTTTCTGTTAGAGTAAGCTAAGCTTCAACACCAGTTATGTGGGGCATGTATTTTAAAATCAAAATGAGCCGTAAGGTAAAAGTGAATAATCTTGAAAGCCTAGTTTGTTTGTCAACTCGAGTTTGATTGTCAAATGTTGCTGTACAAAGAACTTCTTTCAAAACCAGCTTCATAAAATAGGTTACTTTGGGTTGGCTGAAGTACTATTGAGCATTATAGCCAAACGTCAGGGAGTGGGAAAAAAAGCACACAGAAGCTTTGTTGTCTCTGGGTTGTGGTAGCTTTCTTCTGTATTATTCAAGGTGTGTTCTTGCTTTCCTGGACAAGTTCTCAGAGTCTCTTGTTTCACAGCTGAATTCCATCTTTCCTTAACTGAGCTCTACTAAGTTAATTAATTTTGATGGTTTTTGTGACGGTAAGCTTTGTTTTTTCTAGGCTTTGTTAGCTGCATCTTACTTTTCAGCATCCTATAATTTTGTTCTTACATGGTTTAAGAATAATAAAACCCTGTGCTAATATATAGGAAAGGAGGAGGAAAGCACTGCAATTACAGAGTAACATTTTTCTATCTGATGAAAATAAGGGGATAACGGTGAGGAACCAAGATGACTTCTTTGGGAAGGCACATCCACTACACATACCAGCACTGGCTCCAGGGAGATCTTCCTGCAGTGTTAAACTTTATTGCATATACAAAAGGCACTGATCTGTTTGCATACATGCAGTAGAGTAGATATTGTGCGTGCAGTTGTTGGGAAGCAATAGAAATTCTGTGAAAACCAACATGTGGCAGAAGTAGCCTGGGAGGAGAGATGATGATTTCATGTGCAATTGCTGCTGTCTTGCTCCTCGGTTGCACGAGCCAGGCAGAGCTGGCATCCAGAGAAGAGCTGTGTTTGTGTACCCGTCTCCTATCAGAGCCTTGCATCACTGCATCACATGCACTAACTGACCTGCTGCAGGTGCGTTGCCCATCATATGGCTTGTTGAAGGGAATGGTGCCACAGCAGTGAGTGGCTCAGGAACTGGACAGCACTGTCGCTTTTTATTGTATCCATCCAAGCTGTGACATATGTTGTAGATCTGGGGGAGGAGAAGGGAAGGAAAAGAAAAGCTGATGCTACGTAATTCAAATAAACAGTCAAAGTCATATTTTTCAGACTATAGGAGGTGTATTTTCTGGCACACACCTCATCAGTTTACCCATAGAAAGCTTCAAATTTTCAGCATAGTTAGTGTTGCTAGTTAAAGCTATTATATTTACTTTTATAGGTGATCTAACTCCTCTTCTTCATTTAAAAATTGTCTTTCTACAGCCGTTCTGTATTTAGTGAATGCAGGATGTGAAAACACAAATAAAACTATACTTCCTTGAAGTGACACAAGCTAAAATAAGACAAAAGCTTGGCCAAAGCTGTCTTTTCAGTATAGCTGTGAATGCAGTTACTGAGAATGATTCTGCTATTGCTAATAGAAGGGAGCAACTATTTATAGGCATGTCACCTCACAAATCATAATAATGCCTAAAATTACAAATCTAGTGGCACTTTAGATGTCCAGGGATATCCCACGCTTCCACCTGCTCCTGCAGAACAGCAGGAATCCAGGCTGTGTGTTGCTACTGTCTTGTATACACCTGGGCATTTAAAATGGCACCTGATGCTTGTTCTTAAGTACATGAATCACTCCCTTGGTATAAGATCTAGTGTTGTGTTTCTAGTTCCAAATCAATAGCACAGCAGTTTATTTGCAATTTTTGCCCTCAGCTCTCTTTTCAGCTGGGCAATCTTTTCTATTTTATTATTATCTTTACAAACTGTATATAATCATCATAAAAAGAAGGGGAAGGAGTGTATTTCCCTTTTCTGTTTTTACTCTTATTGGAAAGAAAAAGAAGGTAAATTAAATGATATCTGATGAAAAGAGCAGACAGTTGGCCAATGCTGTACCTTAAACAGACCTGACTCTCTGGTAGATTTCTGTGGCAGATGTTTAGTGACTCTCTTTCATTGGGTTTATGAATCTGATGCTGAACATCTACATATAAATGAATCTCCAGCAGAATTAAATTGAGAGTTATTGTTGGTAGCAGCATGGCATAGTAGATTTCGTAGATGATCAAAATTAAGAAGGGTAAGTTAAACAGCAAACTGCAAGGCTAAATGAATTTGTGTAAGCTCTTTCCCAGTGACTCCTGCTCTTTCTACTGTTTGTTTGGAGTCTTTTTTAATGAACTTGTTGTTCACTCCCCCCATATTTTTCCCTTTGCTCCCTCCATACATGCACACTTGCTCTGGTACTTCTATCCTGAAACATTTCTGAGATTCTGGGACCATTTGTCTCTGTTATGGGCACCCTAATGATGATGAGAGGATGATGAACTCTTTATTTCCAGTGGCTGATGTTACCTGATTGTGTTTCTCACAAATTTAAGTGTAATGTAACTAAATCTTTTAGATAATGTTTTATAGTATTTCTGGCTGAGATTTTATTGTGGAATCATTAATTGACAAAGAAAACAAGCTAGACTGAAGAAAACGTATTTCTTTTGTTTACAAACAGCACACTAGGCTTTGGAACTGGGCAACTGCTTCTGCAGAATTTTTATCACAGCGTGTGAAAACCCTAAGCAATTTCTACTTTGAACATATTTAGGTTTCTTTTAGCCTTATAATGATTATGTACACTAAACCTCTATAAGCTGAACTCTTGATGCAGAATCTGTAAGGACTGAGGGTTGAGTTCCTGCATCCAGAATCCTTAGTGGGTCAAATTTGAGCATACCCATTGTTACTAAAAAAACCCACCCTCAAATCTGTATGTAGAACATACAACTCTTTCTTCTTCAAAGTAAAAGAAGATGGTGACGGTGTGAACATCTTGTGATGTACAAATGCATTTACAACTAAACACTCATTTTACTGGAGATCTGTAGAAAGATACATGCAAGAAGGTATTTTCATGCATAAGTGGACTAACATTCAGGAAAATAAAATCTTAGTAATCATGCTACAACCCTGTCCCCGCCACATTGTTTGTTCTTGAACATTCTGTAATATCTGTAAGTGTACATTATACTTACATGTTTGTCAGTCGTGGAGAAAGTATATTATTAATTGGACTTCTATGGGATAAGTAATATTTATGTTAATCCTGAATCTTCATTGCTGTAATTTCTTATTAGTGTAACCTTTAGACTGCATTTTTCTTTTGCTTGCAAGTATCTTGGACCGAAGCGCAGTGAGTTCAACGTGGGCCTTCAGCTGGGCTTCAGTCTTTACTTTTTTGAAAAAAGCTTCCTTTACTCATCCTGGCAAATAATGAGCTAATAATGTAACAGTGACCAACAGCTTACATGTTTTTTCTGTCATCTGGCAAGGGATCTGTTTGAGGAAAGCAATTAAAATACCACTGCCCACAAACTGTTCATCAGTATAAACAGTAGCACTGTGGAATATCTCTGCCTCTATTACTGATATAGACAGATCATCACTAGATATTTACTGACCCGTACAAAGCTGGGCTCCAGCTTTGTTACCTTGCACAAGACCAGACTAGTCTTATAATGACCTGCAGGGACCTAAATTAGATTTCTACAGGGTGAAAGAGAAAATAAAATATCTACAGATTGAGCTACTGATTTTTAGGAAGTGTTAATGGGATGTGAAGTTTTATCGATCCCCTTGTCTGCACCCCCCCTCCTGATTCACCCCATTTCATAGTCCTGTTAGCTCTGTGATAATTGATACATAGGCAAAGGGGACAGTTTTCAGCTGAACCCAGGGCAAATCCTTTTCTTGAACACTAAGCAAAAAGTGTTTTAGGATATTTGTGCAGAAGAGATTCATGGGAGATGAAGGAAAGGGAGGAGTAAAAGTTGCCTCAGAATTTCTATATAAGGCAATCTTTTTTGCAGAATCCAGTTAGTGATTGTTAGTTACTGATAGTATTTATTACTGATACAGGGGCCTTTGCTTTGGAATATGTATTCTATAAATACCAAAAGCAGATAATATGTTACAGTCTAAATAGTGGGTGAGAAAGCAGAAGTATACAGAGGTAGGGTCACCCAACAGAAAGTCGTCATTTAAAACATAAAGCCAGACTTAAAGTCAGGTTTTCCAACTCCCAGTCCTCTGCATCATAGGTGCTGAAATCTCTGATTTAACTCCCATTGAGTTTATCAGTATTCAGAATAAAAAGACTTTTTAGAGAGTAGGTAGCCCATTAATAACAGATGAGGAGATGAGATTGGCTGTTTTGCACAAAATTGCTGAATTACTAAGTCTGTTTTAAATGTGATCCTTGAACTAGGTACATGGGAAAAAAATCCAGTTTTGATCAGAGTATAAATAATGAACTTGAGACTATTTCTGTTTCAAAATGCAGTAAACAATCAGATTTTTTTTATTAACAATATATAGATCTATGACTTTATGCTCAAATAGGCAGCAGCGATATAGGTAATGAACTTAATGAAATAATAGGAACTAATCAGTAACAGTAAGAGAAATTACGATCAGACTGTCAGAAGGCTTCTCTTCCGCAAGAGAGATATGCTGACAAATTAAAAAAAGTCGCATTTACTACTTCTCATGTATAATCTCTGTGGCAATGGAGAGACAACAAGCCTGCAATCACTAAAAAAAAAGGATTAGAAATATCTTAAGCGATATAGTATATTATAGTCTAAATCAATACAGGAAAAACTAATTCAAAATACCCCTAAAACTGTTTACAGGAAAACTTACTAATACCTGCCCTTCCTTGCTGTTAAGCCAGAGTATTGCCCCTCTGGCTTGGTGCACCAGGGGCTCTTTTTCTTGGCTTTCTCACCCCATCCTGCTCCTTCCTTGCTGCTGCCAGCTGCCTTACCATCCTATGCCCAGGGCTGTTATCTTGTGCTGGTAAGACTTAGGGCCAGGGCTCTTGATTTCTGGATCCTTGATTTCTTTTGGATGATGAAATACAGAATAGCTCTTATAAGCCAATGTGGGAGTGAGTCTCGGTTCTTGGAAAGCAGGTTACTGATGGCTGACAAAGGTGTAATGCTTTGTCCCTGAAGCTCAGAAGTGTGGCAGATGCAGCTTTTTGTCCCCTTGCAAAATCAGTAATATCGAGACAAAAATTGTAAGAGGTTTTCATCGTTGTGTTTGATGAAATAGGCTTTGGCATTGCATGCTACTTCAGCATTTATTATTTATGTGATTTCTATCTCATCAGGCTTAATCTGCAGTTCGATTAATTTTAATGCATTTAATGCTGCCTGCAAGGTGTTGGGAATCCTGTGTAAAAAGAAGAAAATTATGTTGCTGTTGTTACTTCCCCTAACAGTGAGGTATCCATAGGATAGCATTTAACTGTTCTAACAAAGGGTCTACAGCTCAGAGAGGATGTTAAAATCAGAAAATCATGTGTAAGAGTAACTGCTCTTAATGTCACCCTGGTGTCCTAGACATGTGATCAGACCAGATTCTGGGTGAATCAGTATTTCCAAGCCTCATTCCTTTGCCTAATCCACCAAACCAAACTGTACCTGATCTTACAGAGCAAAGGCTCAGTTGTAGTCCTCTGCAATTTGTTTACAGGGATTTCTCCACACTGATGCTCTGTAAATGATCTCAGAGGATGAAGGGAGAAACAGGTCTGACTGTACTTTTTCCACCTGTCTGCTGACAGCTTTGGGAAAGGGAGGCTGCAATGGAAATGCTTTATCTGTCTGCATGCAGTGTCATAGTTCTGAAAGCACATTTTAAACCTGCACCACAGTAAAAAATGTATATGGCTGTTGCTTTTAAAAGGTTGACCTTGATTGTGTACCTGGTAGCTATATAGATAGAAATTACTCGGGTTAAATAGCGGTGTCCTCTGTGTTTGGCCACAAGAAAATCTTCTGTTTTCTTCTTTTATTTGTATTTGAAGCATATCTGGTTTTGAAAACTAGCATTCAGCCCAAAAGCTGACTTGAAAACATGAATGGGATTGTTATCTCTACTGTGTGGTCTATGACTGTGCAAGAGAGGGCCTGAGTATGTTCTTGAAACCTCTTAATTTGCATCTGTTTTGGAATGTAATCTGGCACTAAGTGTTTTACTTGCCGGTTAGAGTTAAAACTAGCTATTGAAAGTTCAGTATGTAAGTGTTTTCAGACGAAAGGAAAGAAAGTGTTTTATTTCTCTACTTGGAAAATATCAATTGTTGTGCTATGAGTAACAATATGTAGGATGTACTTTTCAGAAATCCCATTTTTATATGGCCATTAACTGCAATGACTATAATGGAGATTATGTCAGAAGCGGCTGATTTCACTACGGCCAGACTTCAACTTATTTGCCTGAGCTGCATAATTTTAGCCATTAAACTAACAATGCCAGCTTCACAAAGCCTCTACTTAAATAAGCAGCAAGTTTCCTTGAATAATTTTGTTTGCCTTTTTATTTTTTGAGCAACTGAGTACTTAATACCTAATGGTGAAACACAGACTACTGAGTGTCGTGAGGCTGTGCAGAGCCTCTGTCTGGAACTGGGATCACAGTCTCACAACCCAGGTTGTTAATGTTATGGTTTGCATTATACTTAAAGTTCCAGAAGGAATGATCATTTGGAAGTTGTTCTCAATACTTGCATTTCCATTATGAGACTGAACTGCAGGAGGAAAAAAAAAAACAAACAAAAAATATTTTTCATACATTCAATTGCTATTTTTAAGTCAGAAATAATCAAAATCTCTGAATTCTAATCAAGTCATGAAGTTTTCATTATTTATGAAGTAGTAGGGGATATATAAAAAAGGAGGAAGTTTGCTACCTGCTTGATGCTTTGTCTTCCTTGACAGCTGAGGGATGCAAGTTTTAATGCCCATAAGAGCTCGAGTATAACTTCTGTAGTTTGTGTAGCAGCTTTGTTCTGCATTTGTCATAAAGATAAATACCGTTATATGTTACACTTAAAGCAAGAGAGGAGAGAGGAATGATTGAGGCTAATTATTAACAGAAAGCTGTCATTTAGAGAGTCACTATTCTAAAGCTTAGCCCTCAAGTGCCTCACTGAAAAGTGCAACTTACATAAAAACTGTCTGAATGACTTTGTTATTCCTGTGACCTATTCTATGAGCACCAAGTAAACATTCATATGTCTGTAATACTGTCTTTAAAAAAATATATGTAAAATCTGCTGCTTGTTAGATGGGACTGTTGTACTGCTACTAAGAAAAAGATTTGTTAGCTGAAAAAAACCATCACCTGCCAAAACCACCTCCCAGATATATTTAGACAGGTTATTTCCATAAAAATATCCCACTTTACTACATGAACTGTCTAAGGAATCTTACAGTGGATCTGCCTAAAAGACCACCTTGCCTTTAAGAATGTTCCTAAGCAAATGCTGAGGCAAGAGTAAGAACTAGGCAGTCAGATACAGGACGTCTTCCTCTATTTTTTCCAAATTATTATTTTTTCATGTCAGAATTGTTTCTAAGCCAGATATGCTGCCGTATATTTAAAAAATGTCAGTGGCTTTTTCTTCCAAGAGTTTCTTCAGCCCTGGAACCTTCAAAATTTAGTAACCACTAAGGTTACTAGTAACCATTGGAGGAGAGGAGGGTTTTGCAGCTCTGCAACACTTTAGTGGAACATTTTACATGGGGGAAAAAGACAACCAGACAACCCAGAATTTACTTACTGATTTTTGGATTTTAACCTGGCTTCTACTAGCTTTTTTTGATTCTTGGCCTTCTTTGATTTCTAGGTTCTCATTGGAGGCACAGTGAACATACTAATACTTAGCCTATGCTGCAGACCAGCTTTTACATGTGTTTTGCAGCAGCCCAGTATGAGACCTTCACCATTTGTTTCTGGATGGTGAACTGTCACACTGCAAAAATCGACTTCTGCTTCAAGTCGCCCAGTACTTTGGCTTAAGTAATTGGTAGATTATATCCAAAAATGCATCAGTGGGGAAATATTGCCTCATTACAGCGAGGGTTCCTTAGAGGATTATGTCTGATTGATAAATGTGTAGAGATCAGAGTGAACGTGAAAGGAATCTTCCTTTAGCACTTCATCAGATCAAGTGCAAGAATAATCCGAACACAATGTTCCCTGTTTTTGCAGTTGGAAGCTAGCAAATACTACCACTGCCTTACTGTTTTGTGGCCATATTAACATGATGCAGGTGAATTAGCTCTACTGATTGATCTAATGAAGTGCTATAGAATACATCCAGGAACTCTAGTCTGTTTGCCTAATGAAATGTCAGTATGTCTCAAATGGTCCCTCAAACGATTTACAGAAATTGTCAGATTTAGTCAAAGAAGCCTCCATGATTTGCACTACACATGAAACTCTTAATCATTTAACCATAGGAGTGCTTGAAATCTCTCATAGTTTTTTTTCAGGTACTTAACCTGATGTATATACTGATGTCTAATTTGCTAATTAGAGGAAGGAGATTGCAGTGCTTTGATAGGCAAGGCCAAAAATCAATCCTGTCCATAAAAGAAGTCACAAAGGTAACAAAGACAACTTGGGAAGGAGGAAATAAATAAGGCAATCGGTTGCAAGACTGAGAATTTACAATTAGTCATCATTTACTATAAAAGCTTAAAATGAATGCAGAATCACGACATGCACATGCAAAATTGAAGGAAAATCCTAACAGGTTTCAGAAAACTTCATCGAAGTTTCCACAGCAGTTTTAATAAGTCTCCATGTTAAGCAATCTTCTTCAAAAAATTGTCCTCATTATATAATCTGTCTTAAGAGGAAATAGTAGGAATTCCGTACTCGTTACTTCACAGTGATGTTAAACTTGAAGAACAAGACATCATGAAAGGCTACCAGAAGCACTGTTAATAAAGCAAGAATGTAAAGAAGGAGAGGCAAATGATGAAACATCTGAAAAAGCCTCACAGAGTTTTGTAAGGGATATGAAAACTCAGAGAAGCTACTTATTAAATGGATAACATGTTACTACGTTCATTTTACACAAGCCCACTAACTCTGACAGACAAAACTCTTATAATTGGAGAGCCAACTATGACAAAGATGAACTTCATGGTGTTAACAGTCCTGATAGAGACCATAGCTGAATTGCAGCTGAACTATGTGAAAATCTGAAAGTAAAATTTGTGATAGCAATACTAGTATTTATTCTGTGAGATTAGCTTCAAATTAAGTTGAAACGTCACAGTGCAATAAAACCTAAATTACAGTGAATTGCAGTATAGATAATACATCATGTAATTTTAATACGTTAAAATTGTAGTCAGAAATAATTGGACTTTCAATGCAGAAGTAAATGAAGTTGCTGAACCAAAAGGAAATTAACATTGATTGCAAGTTTAATAAACTGTGCAGATTTGGAAGGTCCAGATTTATTGAGGTGGGAACTGTTTCTAAGCCCATTAACTTAAAGATTTAACTAATACACTGTGATTTTTGCCACCTAGTGCAAAGAGTTAGAAACCATAACAAATATTTTATTTTGATAATGAAAATCAATATGACCATTGCAAGAGAAGCAAACTGAAATAATAAGGCCGGACACTAAAACCTAGCTCATGGTAACAGTCCAGAAACAACAAAAGCTGCTAACAAACATCACAGTTGTTGCTATTTCAGATGTGAAAACTTGTTGTCTTTCACACTGAAATAATTAAATCTTTGCCTCTTGAAGAAATGAACATGTGCAGGAAATACGCTTTCTTCTTTATTGTGTGAAAGTAATATTTAGGCTTCTGTGCTTCCCAATGGACAGTCCCTTGTACTCCAGAGTACCTGCTCTTTGAGGAGTAGCCCAAAACCTATAAGACTATTGCTTCCATTTTTATTCCTCTTTCTGAACTCTGTCCAGGTTATATCATGAGTCAGAAGGCATTTAATAAACTTAGTACATCTGTGCAAAATATGATACTTTCCTAAAAGGAACCCAGTGCTCATGTAAAATTGACCATAGGTGGAAGATGCATTGTTATCACTTTGTGTTGGATTACTATACCAGTACAGGTTAATATTCTGTGAACTAGGCAAGGATGGGAAAAATGACTTATTGGATAAGAGCTCTCAAATATAAGTTAATTCCTGATTTGAAAAATCATTCTGTTTATGACTCAGTAAAATGTGCCGGTTGAAGAGTGCAAGTATAAAATCCATTCACGATTTTGTGGCTCTCAAACTGTTCTGAGGAGCTTGTGATCATCTAAATAAATAGGAAAAGATAGCATGTTTTTTAGCTATTTACATTCTATAGACACAGACAAAAAGATTCTTACACTCTTTGCCTTCCCATTGACTTGAAAATACCTGAGATTTTGTAAACTCTCTCACTTCATTTTAGTGCAGAACTTTGAGTTATGACCTTCCCACTCCCTTGTGATTTTTGGATGTTCTTTTTATCACATGTGAGTCATGCAAAGGATAAAGAAATCATTTCAGTTCTGTAATCTAAACCTTTCTACAGTAAGTAACATCTTTTAATTCTTTCAGTATCGAAAGAGAACGCACAGGAAATGATGCTGAAAACTCTTGAGTCTCAGTTTGTAAATGAGATGTGAGGGGTATGGCAGTATAGCAATGCAGTCTCTTTTTCTTCACCACTAGAGAGGGAGAGTAGCTCTTTCTGGGGGTCTTCCTGTGTAAGACTTGAGAAATGGGAGCAGTCTGTCATACTGTCCACTGGATTCCCCAGATATCTTAAAGAGTGTGCTGGTTTTGGCTGGGATGAATTTCATTTTGTTCATAGTAGGTAGGATAGGACTGCCTTTTGGATTTGTGCTGAAAACAGTGTTGGTAACACAGGGATGTTAACCCAGGAGTTTTCTCACTTTCATCTTCCGATTCTGTCCCCCGTCACACCACAGGGGAGTGAGCAGGCGGCTGTGTGGTGCTTGATTACTGGCTGGGGTTAAACCATGAAAGAGAGAAATATTTGAAAACAAACTTCTTTGTCAGATGAAAAGAAATCTTGCTTTGTGGCCACTTTTCATGGGAGTTCTAAACTTCTAGGAGTTGTCATTTTGCAGTGTTCATTGTCAGTCATTGCTATTCAGGAGGCAATTTGGGAGGACAAAAGCCAAGGCTCCATAGGAGTAGACAAATCACTGTATTGTACTGTCCTAGTTTCAGCTGTAAGTTAATTTCCTTCCTAGTAGCTGCTGCAGTGCTGTGTTTTTGGCTTTAGCCTGAGAACAATGCTTATAACACACAGATGTTTTTAGTTGTTGCTAAGTAATGTTTACCCCAATCAAGGACTTTTCAGTCTCTTGCTCTGCCAGTGAGGAGGGGCACTGAAAGCCTGGAGGTAGCAGAAGCAGGACACCTGACCCAAACTAGCCAAAGGGGTATTCCATACCACAGTATGTCATGCCCAGTATAGAAACTGGGGGGCAGTTACCCAAAGGGACCAATCACTGCTCGGGTCAGGCTAAGTAGCAGTTGGCAGGTGATGAGCAATTGTACTGCTCATCACTTGTGGGTTTCCCCCCCTCTCCCTTTCCCATTTAGTTGTATATTCTCTCCGCTTGTTATTTCCCTTATCATTATGATTGTTACTGGTAGTAGTAATACTGCATTGTACTTTAAACTGTTCTTATCTCAACTTCTGGGGTTTTGCATTCTTTCAGTTCTCCTTCCCATCCCGCCTAGATGCGGGAAAGGATGAGAGTGAGCAAACAGCTGCATGGTGCTGAGTTAGTGTCTAGGTTTAAACCATGACATGTGCATAGATGTTCTTTATGTGTATAGCATCAGTACATTAGGGAAAAGTTGCTAAGTATAGCCAAGTTGTTGCAAGTAAATTTTATTAGATGCTCTTTATCTTGGGGTCCAAACTGTGTATGTTAGGATTACTGAAGATACTTCCTTTCACCTAAACAGCAAACAAAAAAACCCCAAACAAATGAATAAAATGACCAAGCGAATAAAAGATATCCTTAAGCTGCTGAACAGGCAAAAGACCTTAAGTATTCTTTTTCCTCCATTCCATTTTTCTGTGTTTATATGATTGCCACAGATAGAACACTCAACTACCTAAGTCTAGATATTTCCTGGTTTTCCTCTGTTATTATAGCTAAAAGCAATTTGTACAGAAACAAGTAGTTCAAGTGTAGAACATTGCAACTTGGAACTCACCTAAATAGCATCAAAAGATCTTCTGAATGCAGTTTGTTTATTTCCAACTTTCATCCTTTCTTTACTTTCTGAACTGTAAGGCTGTGATTGCACTCCTTTAGTATCATAGAATCAGTGGTGGAATGGAGGGGTAGTGGATTATGACAATTTAAAACTGGTAGAATATAATTTCTTAATTAAATTAATGAAGTTATCCTTAATTATAGGATTCTTAAATTATCCTACACAGTTTCAAGGCAAAAAAGCACAGTCTATTATTAGGCTCCAATACGAAGGCTCAAAATGTTAGCAATTCACTATTGAGGCTCTTCTTTAAGACTGGTATCAATGTATATAACTTACAAATTATAATTAACTTCTGCTACACAGTCAGAGACAAGAAGAAGATACATGAAGGATTCTGAAATGGCCATAAAAATGGTAGAATAGCTTGATTTGAGTTTTGTAGAAGTGGAGCTCTGAATCCTAGAATGTGTCCTGTGTCATAGAATTGCAACTGCACGAGTTCACCCCTTACTGACTGCTTTTACAGAGGACCTGAAGGGTTATGTGGGATATTTCAGGCCAGATGCATGCCGTTTCCCCAGAGCATAGCTGAGGTGCAGACACCAGTGTCTGAAGGTAATTGCTCAGCTACATCAGCCAAATGCCACTGACATACAAAAATGTTGATTTATGTCACACAAAGGCAGCATGGAAAGCAAGCACCTGGGTCAAGTGTGCTGCTTCATTTTTTTTTCCTTTCCTTTCTTTCTGACTTCAGTCACAAGAAATGTTACAGAGCCAGCCTGAAGAGTGGAACTGAATGTTTGTGGGAAGACTGTCAATTTTAAAGTAGACTCCAGTGTAGATATAACAGCCATATCAGAAAAGACTTTCACTCCCCTCACAGCTGAACCAGCTATTGCTACTCCAAATAATCCTAGAGGCAGCATAAACACAAACAACAGCAAAGCTGTAGCTTTACTATTTGTGCTTAGGAGACTTCAGAGTGTTATTTTCCTTCATCAGGATACTTACTGCTTTCTTGATGAAAGGAATGAAAGAAAAATTCAAAGAGGGTACATTGGACTCTTTGTTCTGTATACACTGATGCTGTTTATAACATTGAAACAATAAACTTCACAAACTTCCTTTCTCACACTTCTCAAATAGATTTCAATGTAACACAGGGCTGGATGAGCTACATGCGGCATCTTGTATGATCTAGACCCTGACATGTCAGCAGACTTAAAAACTGTAAGAGTAACTTTCTCTGTTAGAAGTATGGTGTCATCTGCTGTCATATTGGGAAGAAGAATGTGAAAATGGAGACTTTTGAGAATCTCAAAGCTTTCTAGGTGCAGCCTTGAGAAAGCCAAAACACTCATAAAGTGTAGCAAGGCAGGATTCCAGTCTCTGTGGGATTGCTATTGGATATGGGAAGGCTGAGAGCCATTAAAGAAATTCCCAGACCATGAGAAACAATTGCACCACCAAATACTATATAGCAAATAAGTAGAATTAGTGTTTATTTGAATGTCTGTGACCTTAGCAGTGTATTATTTTAGTTGCATGTAGTCACATCATAATGCTTTTGTAGTCTTATGGAGACAGGAAAATAATATGCATAGTTAGAAAAGACCAACGACTGTCTGTAAATCTGTAGATTTTAATTACAGATTAAGAGACCTTGAACTTGTGATGCCTATCACCAAGGTGCTCTTCATCAGATCCCTTTGAGATGTCCGTTGTAGGATTTGTCTGGCTGAATCCATTTTCAGGATATCTTAGAGCCTGTAGCAGGTATGTAATTGTACTACCAAAAATTTTAGACAAACTGTTGAAAAACATTTATTCTTAATTTCTTCACTGGTAATTTTTGCAGATGCGTTGAAGTAGCTCTTGAATATAGCAACTCTATTGACATAGTATACATATGCCCATGCTGTAGCTGATATGTCTGGAAAAATATTAATTAGGGGTTATTGAACTGCATTTTGCTACATCCTGATTTCTCTTTCCAAGATTATATAGAAGTTTTGTAAATGACAGTATCAATACTGACTTGTCAATCAGGGAGGGAGAAAACCAAGGCTAAAGGGTGGTAGGTTAGATGATGGGTGTCTATATTAAAAAGGCTTTCCACCTCATTATATGGCTGGGACTTACTGTATTTCATATAGGTTTAATGATGTTATGAGACTGGTATTAGAAAAGAAATGCATACTTTTATCTATGTGCAGTGCTTCATAATAACACTGGTAGATTATTAATGATATGACATAGGATATAAAACGGGGAGAGCCCTTTTTGAAAGAAATGCCTTTAGTTTCTTCAACAGAACCTTGTAGTTCAAAGAAATACTGAAGTAAAGTGATATACTCCAGGCCTTTGTAAGTCCTCAAAAGGTCTTTGTAAGAACTATTGGATATAGTCCATGACACATTCTGATGAGCTTGGAGTAGTGGGTCTGGTGGAAAGCTAAGAAATTAGAACTGAGGCAAAAGAGATGCTGGTCACGGCCTGCTGTGATACAAAGGTTCTCACTTAGGACCACTTTTTATAGGAGCACAAGATGATTGGCTTTAATCATCAGTAGATGCTCATCCTGGCCACAGTCTGAGTTGGTAATTACAGGAATTTTCAAAGTTCCAGTAATGGTGGTACAGTTCTACATGGGCCACAGCCACGGTGAGGAATGTTCCAGGGTTGTCAGGAGGTGGCTGGTTATCCCTGCTCCTGCTTACCACCTTGGCCAGGCAACAGGAGCCCCTGTATGGTCAGTGCTGCTCCCACCTTAGCTGTGCAAGGGTGCCTGGTATGGTCAGGGGATGCTTCACTGCCCAACTAATGACAAAAAAGCCAGAGCCTGATGGCAATTCCTTAGACTGTAGAGCAGCCCAGAGGAGGAGGAGGAAGTCCATCACCACAGGGGTGCATAGTCTAAGGTATATGCTGCTTTTCATTAAAACAACTTACCTTGATAAAACTGAGCGTATAGAGATCAGATATGACTTCTTTTCTCTAGTTATCTTCCAGGTATTATTAAGACTTTGGGAGGGAAGAATAAAATTGAAAGTAGGGTTTAGTTTTATTATAGATGTGAATCACATCGCTGGGAGATAATACTATATTATTTTTCTGGAATGACAGTGAACATGATCACCTTAAGAGGCTCCCTTTCATGCAGTATTTAAAATGATAAGTGAAGGATGTGTTAAGAATAAAATAGAACCACAGGTGGTGTTTTGGTTTCTCTGTCCCACACTTCAAACGCTGAGAATAAATTAATAGGTACATGAAAAAAATCCACCTGAACTTTGGAAAAGACTGTGTGAATTGCTAAAATAGTTAGCTTCCTGGTTTGACTGTGGATTAAAATCTTCAAATTATAAGTCAAATATCCCAAAACAGCAAGGTTTTAAAATCAAATGTTAACAAATGTTTAATGTGTGTCATCATCGGTTTGCTACTAAATAGTGGTAATATCAAGACAGGTTGAGAAGTGTTTAAAATTCTAGCATAAATGAATAGGTTTCCTGAACACTTTCCACTGATTTATTGAGAACGTTTGTTCATTCTGAGGTTCAGCACTCACTTTATTGTTAATATGCCCATGATCAGATCACTTAGAGAGCGTGTGTGGGTGGGCTCCCCTATGCTTGCCAAGGCCGGTGTAACTTTTGCAGCTGTGGGGAGGGTCTCAACACCAATGGGGTTCTGCTTGTTTGACAGAGCGGCTCTGTGTGCTTCTCCATGAAAGGCTGAAACTAATCTTACAAGTCAAACAAATGACAAGCAGGAGAGCATCCTGTCCTCCCCACTGTGCCAGTGTGGCACTGATTCACAAGGAGAACAGATGACTGGAAAGAAAATATGTGGCAAAGCTGATTACTGGTATGAGTGCAGTGCAATATATCAACTGCAAAAACATCAGTGCTGTATGTTCTGTAGCCTTTGCCTTTAACTGGAAACTATTTGCCTCCCTTTTACTATGGCTGAAAGATTGGGATTCTTGTCTTCTGCAGAAATCGGTGTCAGCTGGACTTGGAGTGCGGGTTGGCATTGCCTTCTGCCCAAGCTGTGCATTCACTGGAGATCTAACTGATCACCTCCTTAAAAACCATGGCAATTAAAAAGGTTCTTGTTTGGTGCCTAGGCTGACACTGTGTGACTAGCTTGACTAGGTGGGGTCTCATTGAAGTGATTACTGCCATGTAATGATTAGGGTCAGTTACGTTTGCAGGTGTGATAAATACAGTTTGTTTATAACACAGGGCATTGTGAGATATCTAGCTGCTGCTTGGGTATAGAAGAAGGTGTGTGAGAAGCTGCCTTGCTTAATGAAAAAGTAGAGTTCAAAACAGTGTCTAGAGGAGTAAAGGGACATTTATGCAAAAGGCAATAAATTTAAAGTGTGTAGAGTTGAAAAAGATATGAAGATGGATGAAAATAAGTATTTGAATTGCTTCTGAGCAAACGTTAAGGTAGGGTAGCATCTATATCAATTGTAACAACACAATTTATCTTTTAAGAGTTCCATTTGTATTTATTTTCATTTAGCTGTATGTCCTTTTCTAGCACAAAATATTACACGTTTTTTCTCAACTCTTTCCTGTAACAAAACATTTGCCATGATATTACAAGATAATAATAACTTTCTCTGACAATGTATCACTCTCATTCCTCTCCATGTTTTCTGTGTGTTTTATTTCCCTTTAATATTTTTGATAGGGGGTTTGAGATCAGAATAGCAAATCTGCATGATTCAAATGAGAAGGTCACATGGAGAGGGATTCTCTTGTTTGCACCGCATGCAGATTTGAGAGTTTTTGTAACTCTTGAAACCCTTTCACTCTTTTAAATGTGAATCCTGATTGAGCTCTTCAAATGTAAAAAATAGTCCCATCAAGCTAGTGGAAGGACTAAAGGATTTGAACAGCGGGCAGCCACTTCTTTTCTACCTGTCTTGTAAGGAAAACTTTAAAACATACAGTAACATAACAGCACATTGCACTCTCTATTATGCGTTTATGTAGAGGTGGCAAATTAGAAGGGCTGGGAGAAACCCAAAGCTTTGATCCTAAAGAAATAGGAAGAATGTTGAAACAAAATGTTCCTGAATATTTAAAAATGTGCTATTACCAGGGGAAAAAACAAGTCAAAACCATTTCCTTGATTTTGTGAAGAAGGAGGAGGTGATGACAGGCTGAGGAGTCATTGCAGCCAAACAGGCCAACTACAACAGCAGTATCTTGCAGATAGTGTATCTACACCAAATATTGAGCCATTGGTTCATTCCCTAGCTTCCTTATTGTTCACACTGTTCATCTACATCTAGGTTAAGCTTGCTGTTCCTAGGTTCTTGATGTCCACAACAACTGCTGCTGGATGGGAAAATCAAATATACAGTGTGGATGGATTAAAAGGGTCCTTAAACCAAGTCAATGTTAGTATCAGGTGTAAAAGTGCTTCCTTTGGGTTCAAAGTCAAGCACGGCCTTCCACTATTAATCTGAGGTAATTCCAAGGTATTTCAAATCAGTGTTTGAAAGCACTGATTCATGTTTCATTATTTTAATAGATAGATTCATTTGCTACTGTGGTACTTGGTGGAAAGGAAGTGACAGTTGTGTTGTGCCAGTGATGATAAAATATTGATGACTTCTGACATGAGGCAAAAAATGGTTTTAGATGCTGGGTTTTAATAAAAGACTGTTCTTTGCTTTATCTAGGGAAATGCATTATTTTTCACTTCCTTTAGAGGTCTGGAATATGAGTATCATTAATAAATTCACAAGAGTTGACAAAAAAGTAAATGTAAATAATGGATTTTGATGTAACCTGTGGTGTAAAATCCTGGATCTACTGAAATCAATGACAGAAGTCTAATAATCTCCAGTGAAAACAGTTTCATGAAAACTTTCATTATCTTAACTAAACATTAAACTAACATTGACTTAAACCTTCCCTCTCTGAATTGAATTGGAATTAATGTGAGTGAGAACAGGAGAAAACTACTGTTGAGAAAAGAGATTCCTTCAGTGGGAAATTATTGATGTGGTCTCATGCATTTCATGAGCTGCTTGCATAACAAGTTGTTACCAGTAGAAATAGGGGTGGTGAAATGGTCACCGAAATTACTAGTGTGTTTTATTACTCTATGTAGTTTGGTTGATTCTGGAATAACCAAAGTTAATGGGGCTGCTAGAGTAAGTAGAGTGAGCACAGTTTAGTCCTTTATGCATACATATTTATGTATTGTATTGTGGAGCAGTAGTTCAAGCCATGATTATTCTATTAAGCCCTTGCATTCATTCAGATTTTTTCACATGCTGCTTCTATTTACCAAATGTTATCCCGGCCTTGCAAGTTCTAATGAATTTTTAATTGCGAGCCAATGATACAGGCTTCTGTGAACACTCTGAAGTCATCCATCATTAAATATACTTTACAAAACAATTCCCTTTTGCTTACCTGAATCTCGCCTCTCTCTTTGTCGTCTTATCACTTGACTTCATTGAAATATAAGATATAACTCAGCTTTTAAATGCCTTCTGTATTATCAAAGTTACCAAAGTATAAAAAAATCAGTAAAATTAAGCTTTTATTCATTTGCATACAGTAAAAGGTTAATTTGATTGTTACCTCATTATTTGTCTGAAAAAACCTTAGTACATTTCAATTTTACTATTTTGGGCTCATTTGTTTTGATACTATATACTTGGAAAATACATATAGGTGTTATAAGAAATGGACTTGTTTCTTTGCATTGCCTAATTTATGATGAGAATCCAATAATCAATATTGGCTTTACCATCCTACTAAAAAAAATATTGCATTTCTGGTTGTCTATCTGGAATATCTTTGCATGAAAAATTATTTTTGTGAATATAGTGGTGTTAGAGGAATCACACTTGCAGTTATTCTCTATTCATGTCCTTTTGTAATACTTGAGCAGGTTATATTTGTATTGCATTTTATATCTTAGATACTAGGCAGTCAATATAAACAACAGAAGATCCTTCTTATATTTTGAAGGAATAATTGAGTTAATGAAATTTGGACTGCAAGACCACCATGTACATTCATAGTTGGAATTACAAAGGCAATTTATGAGAAATTAGATACTACTTCTGAAATGTTGGCAAATGTCCTGGGTTCAGCAGTAGCAGTCATTTTTCTCCTTCTCAGTAGGTGGTGCAGTGCTGTGTTTTTGACTTTCAGCCTGGGAACAGTGCTGATAACACCGATGTTTTTAGCTGCTGCTCAGTAAT
>WYDI02027723.1:0-21338 GCA_009867235.2 Psittacus erithacus | reverse complement strand
GTTATTTCCCTTATCATTATTATTATTGGTGGCAGCAGTAGTGGTTTGTGTTATACCTTAGTTACTGGACTGTTCTTCTCTCATCCCGTGGGAGTTACATTCTTTTGATTCTCCTCCCCATCCCTCCAGGAGTGGGGAAGGAAGGGGAGGGAAGTGAGCAAGCGGCTGCTTGGTTCTGCGTTACTGGCTGGGCTTGGGCCACGACAGCAAAATGGAACTGCACTGTCTTGGGTTGATTTTTGATCTGAATAACTCAGTAAACCTGGTATTTTCAAGGGACTTGAGAATTTTCCAGATTGAGCCATAAAGTCAGGAGCACATTTCTATATACAGTGCTAGGATCCCTAGAGCAATCAAGAAATGATTATTCTGTAACTTTGAAGAAGATTTTCATATTTAAAGTTGATACAACCAGTAGAAATAAATTAAGCTTCAAAACGCTGGATTTATTTAACTACTAGCTCTAAAATAGAATTCTTAATTCTTTTATGCACAATACAATATCATATTTATGTTGTAAATTCTAAACATGTGTGAACAATTTGCACCTAAAGGTATAACTTTTCCAGAAGAAAATGTGGGGATGATGCTACTTGTTTTCCCCAGAACCCTTTGGTTGGAGTGTGTTATTGCAGGGTTCATATGTAGGTACTTGGAAGTGGCAATTTTGCAGAGAAAAACACCGGCTAAATCAAAAATAAAGACATTAAATGGTTTTGACCATGTTACACAGTGTAGTGAGAAGTGATACTGTTGCCATGTAAGATGTAAGGTGGCTTTAACAGTGCAAAATTGTAGCCTTTCCATAAATTCAGTTGGTTTTGAATTTTATCTATAGAACCCCTGCTCAAATGCCTGTTACATTCCTTAAGCCTTTTCGAAATAGGCAAGTTTGAGAATATGATTTAACTATGTTAATCAGCTTTTGCAAATGAAAATGTAAGCCTGTGAGTTCTTGGCATTGACAGAAAACAAAACATGGTAATTTTGTTCTTTCAAGATTATCAGAAACTGCCATAACTAAAGAAGTGATAGAATCAGAAACTGTATTTTTTAGAAAAACTGCTTAGTGTTGAAGAGGTAAATTGGTATATAGCACCCATTATTTAATGAAGCCTATAATTCAGTTTCTCAGAAGGATAAAGTAAGGGTAAAGGAATGAAGTCAGTTATTTAAGCTACATTTTTATGTAAGTCATGATGTTAGTGTTTCTAATCCATTGAAATGATGGTACAGAATCCTCTTTACAAGCTAAAGGGCATGACCTAGTGCTCATAATATTGACTAACATTTCACAGATACACATGAGCAGTTTTGCTTTCCTTAATCTTTATAAGTCTGTGAAATAAATAAGTTGTAGGGGCTAAGTTCTAGGATAATGTGATGTGATATAGAAACTTTAGGGCAAATGCTTTTTTGTAGCTCACAGGCTCCTTTTAGGTGTGCTTGATGCCCGAGTGCAGGAAGCAGATGCCATTCTTGCAAAATAGAGGGTGTTTAAGATAAAAAACCTCTTGATTTTGGATACATTTGAGAAAACAGTAAGATAGTTCAGCAGAATACCGGAGTGCCTGCAGGGACCTTTCCTGTGGGTACCCGGCCAGAAGGATGATTATAGTCCAAAAGTCCCTTTTGCCAGTCTTTCAGGGGAGAAATCTCACACATGTCAGCTGGATAGTACTATTGGAGAAGAGGAGGGGATGATATTGAATTAGACATAAAAATTGCTTGTTCATGAGAGATACAAGGAAATCATTTGAGAGATGAATTTTAACTGGTGATTTAGACATCTTCCTTCTTTACTTAGGCTAACTGGAATGTCTTTTTAAATCCAGTCTAAAACCAAGACTGATTTTGGTTTTCAAGCTCGAAAGGCTTTGAGGACACTAGTCCTTGCCTGCATTGCCAGGAAGTATAAAGGTTGTATGGCTGGTTTTATTTTATACAGTAAGCACACCTGTAGACATGCAGAGGGAAACTGCATGCGGTTGAGCAAAGTTTTTTGGTGTAACTGTTAACTTTAGTAGAATCAGACTGCTGTTAAGAGTAATGTGGAGAAGATTGTGGAAGCCCACAGAATTCAGCAAGAAAGAATGAATATTGTCCTGTTCTGCTTCTTGTTCTTCTTTCACTCGCCTGTTCTTCCATTTCCTGCAGCACTCCCCAGAGATTGTAGGATCTATATTTGTTGAGGATAATTTCAACTAAGAGTGTCTGAGCCTTTGAAGACATCAGTCCTTAAATAAGAGGAGAATTCTTTGTTTTTATAAAATTGGTTAATCACAAAACTGAGCCAACAAAGATCCTAATTGACTTGAAATTCTTTGTGTGCAAAGGGAATTGCCCAAGGAATAGTGGCATTGGTCTCATCCCCTTCATTTCTCATTAGAGATGTATTCAGCAATAATACATATTTTGGTGGAAACCCACAGGAACAAGTGGGGGTTTGACATCCAAATCACTGTTTGAATTAGCCATTGTGCACCTAGAAATTTCACTACAGAAATGGGCTTCTGTTTCATCTGGTTAACTTGACAAGATGCGTAGAGGCAGTAACAGAGTTAATTTATAAATCCTATTAACTGTTGATTTCCTCTTAAGCAAATACATTGGATAGGACAGTGCCCTGGCAACTGTATTATAGGGAGTAATACAGTATTACATTAAGAAAACCCTCTATTAGGTTCTGTAAATTTCAAAGCCAGTATTAATAGATAGAAAAGTGTAGCTGGGATTCATTTGAGGTTGAAATGTCTCCTGTTCTTTGAAATGTCTCTTCAGCATTTTTGACTAGCTGAGGCATTCTTATTTTATATTTATTTTATTTATTTTATAGATATTTTATTTTCTTTTAAGAATATGTATAGATGGTATTTTTCAGATGTCTGTAGGCAAACAAATTAGAGAGTTTACTTTTTCTTCAACTTTTTCATTTAGATAGCCTTTCAGAAATGGCAGGGCTATGCAAATTCTAGATACAAATGCCAAAGACCAATAGGAATGATCTTCAAGAAAATAAGAAGGGAAATATACTCAGTTCCACACTTTTTTACTTAACGAAGAGACTGTTTGTGTTTCACTAAGCAGGAAGACCTATTTTTGAGAAAAAAATAGATTTTAATATATTAGGTAAAAAATTGTCTAACACTGTATAAAATGGGAAGAACAATGACTAAAAACCATAAATGATGCCTTTTTGCCCTGGACAGGTTTTACTACTAGATTGCCACAAAATTCAATGTTTAAATTGGAACTTTTTAAATATTTATATGAATGATTTGGATGGAGGTTCTGAAATGGATAAAAAGAAGGCTCTGAGCAAAGCAGTTGATTGCATAATGACTTCCACCAGCAAGTACCTCAACTAATATTATGCAAATACAGTTTGCTGTAGATGACTACAGAATAATGATTCTAGTGCTAAAATCGATGAGGACAACTGCATTTACTCATTAATCTGACTTCAAGCCCTGGCCCTTAGGGCTGACCCTGTGTATAACTAGTGACAAAAGCTCTCGCCAGCAGACAAATGTTCTGGTATTGAAGGGATTCTGTCAAGGGCTAAATCCTGCCAACATGTATCTGTGTCTGTGATTCTGTCAATTAAATAGGACCTCTTTGGTAATTTAGCAGCATAGATAAATGTACATCTGTGGAAAGTTTATGAAAATTATAGCAACGTGAGTAAAATGTAGTAAACAAGAAGTGTACCACAAATAATAGTGATAGGATCCAACTCAAAAGGAGCAGAGCCATTTTATTACAGAAAAGTCTGCTGCAAATTCTAATGCCAAGAGAAACAAATCTATAGCGGACATACAGAAGTTTAGCAGGTAGAAACTATAATATGCCAAGTGATGTTTTTCTTGTTTTCATAACTCTCACGCTCATGGTGGCTGATATTAATGTTACATTTCTGCACGCAGAAAAGAATTCTCTTCAGAAGGAATTCCCTAAAACTTTATGTACCATTTCTGTCTTTTCTGATAATACTTACATGTTACATTTCTAAAATAAATAGACTTTGTGACAGAATCTGCATATTTCAGTGTATTAGTAATATGTAGCAATGTCACAGTGAAAGTAATGGTTTGATGTTTCCATGTTATTAAACTTCAATTTAGTTCTTCAGAGTTATAACAGACTAAAATTCACAGTGTGTTGCAGAGTGCTAGAGGACTCAAAAGTACCATCTAAGACTGTGGATGGGGGCAGAAAATATTAGACTAGTAAAGAGTTCCTGTAACTTCTGTGTATAAGTCAAGTCTATCAAAAGTAAAAAAGCTTTACTGATAACACTAGGTTTTCCCCTAATGCCTGAGCTGTCAGAGCTGCTTTCACTCAACTATATTGTTTCCACTTACCTTTGTATGTAAGTAGAGATAAACTATGCTTTTCCTTGTTTATAGCAGTGATTACATTTTCCCAGTCATACCTTAAAAAGTTTAAACTGGGCTACACATTTCCAGTAAGCAAAGACAATCCTTGTGTATGCTCATTTTCGTATTAATTTTTATCTGTATTGAATTAAAACAAATTAAACATCTGAAAAATTCCAGCAATAACTTTCAGGATTAAAAGATTTATATTAGCAATCACTGGAAAGCCATAAGGACTTTCATGAATCTGCTTAGCTTTCTGAGAGAAAATTACCTTGTAATTTTCCTATACATGCTTCATCTAAAAGGTGCATGCTGTGTGCCAGGAGTGGAGAGTAGCTATATTTCTTACAGTTAATTTTGAAATCCTGAGAGGTTTTCTTCTTGTTGTTATTGATGTGTTTTCAAAATGCTTGAAAAGCTTTCTGTGGTCAGTCTGAGTACAAGACTGGGTACAGTTGTGGGACTGAAAATGAGGTTTTCTTTTATACTCAAAAGTATTGTCATGCTACAGGGATGGCGACTGTTCAGTATTTGTTACAGTAAGAAAGGATCAACTTCAGCAGTGAACAGATGAACAGAATAATTCGAGGAAGAATTGACATTGCTGGAGGCCAAAACGCTGAAATATTCTTCAATAGAATTATAAGAACATGAAAGAATTTTGTAGAATGAATAAAGGTCATTTGGCCCATCAGGGTATATTCTTCTTGGTAGTCTGTTTCCCAAAGGATGATATCTAATTGTTTCTTGAATGACACAGGTGCTTTTTGCCTCAGCAACTTTGCCTGCAGGCTATTCTAAGTATTTATTATTCTCTACATGAAAAGGTGCTTTCTGATATATGTGCTGAATTTATTTTTTAATTTCCAGTTATGTTCTCTTCTCCTATAATCTATGTTGGAATGGAAATAATAATTTGATTTGACATTATCTGTGGCAGTTAAGATTCTATATGCTTCCAAAAAGACAGTTCTACCCTGTCCTTAAAATTAGATGCCCAGATTTATAATCTAAGTAGCCAAAACCGCATATTAAATGGTGGCAGGAGTCTCCCATCAGAAGATTTCACATCAAAATCAGTCATACTTCCCTAAATGAGCTTCACTGATGCTGCTAATGCTCTGTCTTCCATTGACCAAAACCAGGTCCAATATAGAACATCTGATGACACTTGATGTCTTTTTTAACATCAGCTGAAGGGAAAGCAAAAGCAAGATGTACTTTAAACCTTTTGCAACAGGCAGAAAAGTGAGAGGCAATAGCTAGGGACATATCAGTAAAAGTTCACTGAATCCTTCTTTGTTCTTTTTTCAAAACACTTTGGTCTTACTTCATTTCTGGGTGATTTAATAAATAAATCAGGTTGTCTGTGCTGCCTGACTGATCCTGCTGCATCAGGCCAGGATTATTGCCCTTAAAGGAGAGGTGCCTAACCTGTCTGAGTCTTTAAGGTTTTTTGCCCAGGGCTGGCCAGGCAGCCCAGGCAGCTGATTAGGCAAGTCAATCACAAAGTATATTCCTGTGTTTTTTCTGAGTCAGCCTCTAAAAAACCAGCTAAGACAGTGTTAAGTACCAGAGACTACTGCTGCAGCAGCACCACACTCCCCATGCCACATTTCCTGTTTGGCTGGAGGCAGGGAAATCAAAGTTTCTTTCTCTCTCACCATTCCACATCCAGTTGCGCTGCCCTAGTTCCATCCATATGTTCAGCAGCAGAAGACTGACTTGGCCTCAGATAGCCGAAGCCTCCCATCCCTCAACAACAACAACAAAAATGGTTTCCTCACAGTTCCAAAAAGCTTCTTGAAGCTTCATATGTAACATAGCCACAGGACACATCATCTTAGATGGCTGACCTTTAGCAAATTCTGACCCTTCTCACACTCTTCGTCCAGTACCCAGGGTTTCAGATGACTTACTAGTCGGTTATCAACAACTCCACAAACAAGAGAGCCGTGCTTTGTTAGCTTATGAGCTGCATGTGGTTTAAGAAAGAAGAATTGACCATCATTAGTTAAGCACTTATATGTTACTGTGTGCAGGTTAGTGCAAAGCTTAATGGAAGTGCATAACATGGCTCCACTCCAGCTCTGAGCCAGGGTTTCCTTCCATGGAAGATTATAGATCAATTTCTACTACACATGAACAGAGTTGTGTAAAATAGGCAAAGGGGCATCAAAATAGCAACAAAATGTGTTTATTTAGAGACATATGAAATACCAGGTTTTAGGGAGGACTTTGATATTTCTAGAAATTATTCTTTAGAACAGAATGATTATTATATCCTGTCATTTTCTGCTAGAAAAACAGCACTTGAATCAAGGTCTCCAATTAAACAAACAACAAACCAACAGAAAGTCATGACCAATTTCCAGTCCTAAAGGAGATTTTCTTCCCTGAATATGCATGTTTATATTAACTAGTTTTCCAACGTGCTTTCAAGATAAGAGAATTTCAAGCTGTCTCTGAATAACCATGGAAGTGGTTTCAGACAAAAGCAGGCTCCACTGAGGCTCTTTTATCCTTCATTTAACAATAAGAACTCAATCATGATAATTGTTGCAAATCATTGTTACATGGGAAGAACAGATATCCATGGACTAGGCAGATTTTGTTCTATCTTCAGTACTTAAATCATTCATTTAACCTAGAACGCTCTGCAGTGTTGCAAAGTATCCTTGTAATATACAGGGCACAAAATACTTGCCTTAACAGACTCAGTTTTGCATAGCAGTGCGTATTTCTGATCATGGAAATCTGATCGTACACTTCATTTCCCAGTAATGAGTAGGAACCTGGGTCGTACTTTGTAAGTAGATATACTGTTTCACAGGAACAGTTAGGTTAATTTGCCTGACATCCAATTGCCATTTAACACTATCAACTCCATTTTATATAGACTGAATTGTGGACAACCAGATCTCCTTATGCATGTTCTGGTCTTAGGTGGACACAATTACTAGCCACAGAACTGGAGCTGGAAGAGAGGAAGACATTAAGGTTAGTCTCTTCATTGCTGACAAGATGCAATTCATCATTACACTTCTAAGGATCTGGATTCCTCCTCTATTACAGTTTATAATACAGAACTTCTGGTAATCACTTCTGACAATACTCCTGGTGGAAAGGGGTGGTTTTCAACCACCACCTTCTGTGAGCTCTCAAATTTGTCTCCACTGATTCAGCTTTCTCAGGAGGAGGAATTGCAGGTGCGCTAATGAAGACAGGGCTGGGTCACTGCTGGTCAGAACTGGTCTGGGCAATACAGTCATTATAATGAGTTTGCACAAGCATGTATAGGCCTATGCTGGATGACAATATACATTCTAGTGTAAAGCTAAGGGGGATAATGGGGAACCCTAACCACTGTCTTGAGATTAAGAGTTGAGTTGCCCTATACAGTCGTCTTACTGCATCCATGCTAAGGCTTAGATAGGCACAAGGACAAGGTAGCCTGCAGATATCTTGCTGGCTATCTTTCCAGAGATTTCTCAGTGAAACCACTGTCATTAGGTAACACTACAACATAGCAGTGAATATAGAATATTGAATTTCAGGGGTTTTTTTCAATTGGAAAGTAACATGAAATTAAAGATCCCTGTTTTTTTTCCAGTTTTCTCATACCAACTGTGAAACTCAGTGAAAGTAACTGCAGAAATTTCATTACTGTTGCAAGAAATGGAAAAAAAAAAAAAGAATTACGAAAAATAGAGAACAGATAAAGCTATGTGGGAAACTCCAGCAGACATAAAATACTTCGTGTAGCTTCTAACCTTAGTTTCTTTCCATAGACTTCAGTTTATCAAAAACTGTTTTATAAAAAAAACCCTATATGATTGATTCTGTTTAAACTCTAAATTAGTGGAAGAACAGAGACTGACTCGGGTTTAGCTCATGTCTGTGTTTTCAAAGGATCTGTGTATCTCACCTAGGAGAGCGTAACAGAATTTGAGTAAATCAGTGTTTCACATATATCCAGAGGCCACATTTTAACTGAATATGCATTCTGTTTAGCCATATTAACAAGGCTTCCCTTCACAGATGTAAAGCAGGGTCAGTTATGCTAATCAAACCAGAAAGTACTCCCCTGTGAAGACCAAAACATTGCTAGAAGCAAAGAAATTGATAAGATTTTGCCAGAAACTGAATACAGCATGTTTGCTGCATCCTGAAATGATGTTTACCTTACCTGTTCTTGAAGTCTAAATATTTAGAGTTCCTTAATTCACTTAAATGCTAATCTCTATTTTCTTAAATGTAACTTCTTTTTGAGCTGTACTTAAAAGGGAGATGATATTTCAAAATAAGATTCTAATTTATTCAAGTGTTAATTGTGGTTTTATTATTTTTAATTGCTGCTTTGTTTTCTGCTCAATGCATCACAAGGGTTTATAACAAGTTACCTAACTTAATAGTATTGTTTAATTTTGTATCCTTTTACCTTTGGGTAAATTGGTGCAGATTTCAGTTTGCCTAAAATAATTTTCTCTGCTGGATGGAGCAGATTATTACAAAGTAATTTAAAATATATATGGAAAGTGGGGAAAAGTTGTTTATAGCAAATGTATTTGTTAACCCTGTGATAATTGCCTACAGTGTTTTGAAGATATAAACATAAATATGCCATATGAATTTATGCATGAATTTCATCTAAGAATATCTCAGACTTGTCCTAATAACTAGCAGTACATTTTCTCAAGCAAATTGTTATCTGGGAGTAAATGGCATGTTGGCTTCATACTTCTTCCTGCAGTCACTAGTGTATCTCTAGCTGCTCTTTCTGCTTTTCCCTTTTTGAGCAAACACATTTAACAGCTGTGGAAACAAACGGGGCATACTTGGCAAAAGTAGGGACCAGATGCCAAACTCTGCAATGCTTGTTCTAGCAGCAGCATGAGGGTCTGTTGCTAACTCCTTGGTGTCACCTCTGCTGGCTCCTTTTGCAGTTTCACTACTGGCAGGGAACAGGGGTACATCTGGAGATGTTGTCAAGGTCTGCAGCTGTGGGGCCGTCTTGGCTCCTGTGTCCATATTTCTCTTTTATCTTTAAATGTTGTTTTTCCATGCAATAACATTAATTACTTGAATGTAGCTGATATTTCTTTTGATTTTTATGGAGAGGGGGAAGGAAATAACTTTGTTTTCTGTACCAGTAAGTAGGTGTTTTCTGTGATTAATTACTGTCTTTGGCTTGAGGGAGATTTGGTTTCTCTTTAATGGGGCACAAAAATATCGGTTGACACCTGGCTGGCACTGCTGACATGCTCTGAGAATCTGAGGCTTTTCAGTTAGGCTGTGCCTGTCCATGGTAGGGAATCACATCAGTGTTTGGGGAAAGGAGATGTGTGGGGTGAGACACATCTGTGTCCTCTTTCACCATTGGCTTTGCTTGAAATTATAAGTCTCCCTAGAGAGGTATGGAGAGCAACTCAGTCCAAATAATGTTAAAAGCCTATAAAATAAATCTAGCATCCCAAAGAGAACGTGAGAAGAAAAGAGGAAGCTGAAGGGAGGAGAATGCATTGTCCCAGCTGAAGCCTGCTGAGGACTATCTTTGACGGAGGCTGGAGTCTAAATTCAGATCATGCTGCCTGCCCTATGTTTCCTTGTTTATCATCACTTATAAGTGGAAATGTAGGCCTTTATCCTAGTATAATTTGCTACTGTTTGGTGAGTAATACTAGGTGTTATATGGATGTTAATAATCCTTCTCTGCCGAGTGTTTATTTTCTGAATACAATATTCTTCTTGTTCCAGAGGTTTCTTTCTGGTTTTCTTTGGGTTCAGAGTTCATGGAGTATTACTCTTTTATTTGCAAATTAGCTTTTTACAGTTAATCCATGCTGTACTGTAGGTGTTTAATTTCCTGCCCACATCATCAAACATCAGTGGCTGTCTAGGCTGTATAAGTTGGGAACAAATCATAGGAAGAGACTGAACATACAGAGTATGTGCTTCGTGTGGGTGAGGTGATGAGTTTATGTGGGCTTTAAAAAGGATAGTGAAATGATCCAGTAGAAAAAAAAGCATGTAGCACTGGTTGTGGGGAGGTTCAATATGCAGTGGTAAGTTGGGTACCTGGCAATGTAGAGGCTGCTATTACAGAGGAAGCTATGGACCCTAGCCTTCTCTTATTCTTCACACAGCAATCAGTAATCAGAAATTGGTCCATACCTATCAGAAGGATTTATCAGCAGCCAAAATGTTTTGAGTATCTGTTTTCACCATGTCAATTTTCAGTGCTGTAATATTGCTTTTGTTTTTAGTGAGAACATGATAATTTTTTCCAGATGAAATTGTTTGAATTGTCAATTTTATTAAAAAGCAGCACCTCTTCAATTCAGAACTGAAAATACTGATGCTTCACAGTTAACTTTGATGTATATTCGTGTTCTAACTTTCCGGTATAAAGCAGCTAGAGTTAACATTGTTCTCTTCAGTAGATATTTGTACTCATTTCAATGACTTATTATGCCTAACATTTTTTCTTATAGCCAGATAGTATAATGCGAATTTACTTAGGCAGCACAATTTGGCAATGCATTGTTGAAGGTTTTAGACAGTTCTGCATATTTTTCTTATAAAGGGAAGGCACATGATTCTCATATAGTGTTTATGACGTACATCAGAAAGCTACTAAAATGCAAAGAAGTGAGGTGCTGTATGACTTAATGTGTCCATTTGCTACCATTTTAGTGGTATTAAAATAAGTGTTGATAATTTACAATGCATTTGGATCCAGGTTAGATCTATAACTTTTTTTCTTACGCTGAGGTAATGGAGGGACCGACTCATATGAGAGATACAAACTTATTCAGGACTGGGTGATTAAAACCCAAACAAAATGCCACCTCACTGTTTTTCTAAACGCCAAAGCTGTGATGGATAAGCAAAACAATATTCAAAGTGTATTCATTTATAACTTTTTCTTAATGTTATTTCAATTATAAAGACTTATACTTTCTAAGGCCTTGCTTCAGCACAGAAAAGATTAAATAAAGGAAATTAAATGACAAAAGCCCCCTACCTAAAATAATAGAGAATATAACTGGTAGACATCTGAAGAGATCCTGTCGTCAGTTCCTGCTGTTCCAACCCATCACTGGCTATACCCAGATAATTTAGAATAGCCCTGGAATTTTACAATGAAAACACACATGGCGTATGTAACGTAGTGGAGAAGGACGTACTGCACACGCAGTGCAGTACCTCCATGTAATGTAGTAATCTTGAGAGCAGAAATTGGAAAAGTAAGGTAGTGGAAAATGAAAAGGGTGAAATAAAAATAAGAAGTGCACAAAAATGGAATTGGGAACTTTAAGTGAGTCCAAGATGCAGATGCTGTGTGGGCAGTAGAATTTAAAACAAGGTTGAAGCCAGTCAGCAAAGGACTGAGTCAAATCAAAATGTTTTTTGAAGACATTGTTTTAAAACTAATCAGTGGACATGGTGTGAAATAGCATGTTGTATAACTTAGATGAAGGTGCATATCCTCCACAACTTGCTCTGTAAGAAATAATACCTTTTACTATGGAAACATCTTAATATGGAGAGAAATGCATCCTCAAAGCACTCCTCAAAGTAATGCTGTTCCATGGTGCTTCAAGCATGTTCTGCTTGCCCATATTAGCAATACTTCTGTTGTGATGGTACAGTTTGTGTTATTATTTCAGATACACATTTTAAAAAGGATTTTTTTAAAAAAAAAAGAATGTAAAATTAGATTTTTATGGAAAAATTTCTAATTTCTAGAAAATGGATAGTTCTTGCCCAACTTGATGAAGCATCAGGATGAAGTGTCTGTATATGTGATATGAATTAATTAAAATTGTCTGCAGTACTGGTGTCTGTTGAAGCAAATAGAGAATAATCTAGTCACCGCTGAAAGGTATACTGCAATCATGGGCCAGTATATAGTTTGTATACCTTATTTTTATTTTTATGAGCTGGAACATTCTTAAAAAGATGTTCCTATTAATTTCAATGAATACTACTGCTTGCTTTCATAAGTAATAATTTCCTTATGAACTTTAATAGTTTACTTCGTAAGACACAGAATAGAGAACTGTTTTTCATTTGATTGCCAATCTCCTACAAAGTGAACTGGTATCTGAGTGGGCTGAAGAATCAGCATGTAGGATTGGAACTTTACAGTTCTGTGACACATGCACTGGAAAAAGTTGTTGCAGTTCTGAGGGTGTTATTAGTCCTAAAGGCATACAGATTTTAATTTGCCTTGGAAAATGCCTTTTCATTCTTTAAGAGTTCAAGTCTTGTGTTCAGTTTTTTATAATTGTAACAGTGAGCTTCAGGATTTGTACTTTGAATTTGTAATTCAGAAAGGTACACAGTGAATGAGCTGATGATAAACACGCATTTATATATGAGGAACAGAACCTACAAGCATTTTAGGAATTCTCAATGAAATGTGAAACGTGCTGAAACTGCAGTCCAGTGACTGTGCACAAATGGATCATTTGTATGCAAACTTATTAATGCTTGTATAGCCACTGAGTTGTGTATGTCAGCAAACATTTTGAAGATGGGGTTAAAATAAGCAGATACTGGAAGTCCTCAGCATTCGTCATTATCATGGCAACAAACCTGTACACCATTTCAAATAGTCATGTAGGAATTTCCAAATAGGAATGATTGAGATTACTGAATGGTTAAGAATTGCACACTAAGGAATGGAAACAATAAGAGCAGATGGGTTGAGTGTGAAGTCAATCATATTAAAAAAAAAATATTCAGAAACTGTCTAATAACAATGCAGAAATTAAGAGCAAAAATTACAAAATGATAGGGCTGACAACTTCCATAACTATGAATAGAAGAAAGCAGAAGCGTGCAATATAATCTTATCAAGCATTCTTTTTAGTAGGTCAGTGCAATAAAATTTCTGGTTTTGGAATCAAGATTAATATCTGGGTGGAGTAGGCAGCAGTTAGACAATGCCTTTAATTTATGGGATTGTCATGGTTTTGGCGTCTTCTCCACAAAAATTGTCAGCAGATTAAGTTATAAAATCATTACTTAAATCACTGCGATTTGCTTTAACTGAAACTGCATCTGGAGAAAGAAGAACGCTGTGGAATGGCTATATAGTCATTCTCATGTATTCTTTAAATAATTGCTATAGCGCCCTAAATCCTAATCACAGACCTCATATGATCTGTCATAGGAGTTTTGCCTTATATTACTCCAAGTTAAAAATTTGGGACTAGTGCATCACACACCAGTGACAGTTCTTAGAGTTAGTCATGTCCTCTTGTCATGTATTTTATCCCTTTGAGTAAGAATGTGTCAGGTTATGCTTCCTCTCCAGCTTGTCTACTAGGCCGCCTTCTGTATGATTGCCATAGGAGCAACACATAATGCAATCAAATATGTATATGCTTACAAATACTCTTTTCAAATTTCAGAGCAGATATTTTTGATGCTGATGTGAAGGTTATCTGTGGAAAAAGAGAGTGGTAAAGGTATTTTTTAACTTGGATCACATCTGGAGCTAGTTGAGGATGTGGGTAACTGTCCCTGACTTCTGACTCTCTTTTGGAGGAATAATTCAATAACCAGAGCTTTCAGGTAGATTGTCCTACCTCTTCTCTTTACAGTGAGAATCCCCAGAACATCATGATGGCTTTGAATCTGTAACGCTTTTAGTAGAAAACAAACTGTGACATGGTAATATTTACACAGAGAAAATTTGGAGTGACACAGACCTGTTTGGAATCCATATTGAAATGGTGCCTGCTTTGTGCCTGTGTTCATGTGAGAATGAGACATTTTGCTCTCAGACCAGCAGTAACTTTTAGTAGCTCAGAGCTATGGCATCCCCCTCAGGGCCCTGAAGAGAAGGATTTTTTCCTTCACTCAACTTTGAGGTCTAGCACATGGGTCTATTACCAGCTCCTCTCTGCAGACTCCTAGTGTCCATCTCTGCCACTAACTTTGCAAGCTAAGCTTTGCAAGCTTTGCAAGCTTTCATGGGCCTTCCAGAAGATTTCCCAGCCCTGCATGATCAGTTGCTCCCAGGCAAGAGGAGAAAATCCTTCTTCCTCCGAGGGTTTTCACCTTCTTGCAGCAATTTACCTCCTTGCTTTCAGCTTTTCATTTTTATCCAAACAACAAAGCACTGTAGTATGCCGAGAGTGAACAAGACCTGGGGCTCACTTGTTGTGGGAACAAAGAGCAAACAGCCCCTCAGCTCAGGAGAATGACAGTGGTGCCTGGCCTTGCTGTTAGTGAACAAAGGTGAAGGACTGTGTGAAGCCATGTAGCATTCCGGCACTAGCCAGCTCTGAGAAAGGTTTTCCCTTAAAAGTTGAGCTGCAAAACAGAGAAAATAGAGAAGTCTTGTAAGTACTAGAAATAATGAAAATAATGACAGGTGATTGCTATGAAAAATCACTTTGTGTCTTAATAACATTCAAGTTTAGTTTATATGTATATAAGGAAAAATAAAGAAAAGTTGAGTTCTTGACAACTGATTGGTATAAAATCACTTGTTCTTTCCTTTCTCAAACTTTATTAAAAGTCTTTTATTTGCAAAAGAATAAGACACAATCAAGGTATTGGTGACTGATTGCTACAAACTGTTGCCATCTCAAAAGAGAAAAGAAAAAAAAAATCACATGATTTTGTATCCTGTTTGCAAGTTTTTTAGATCATGCAAATGAATTAGAGCAATTTCTTTTTGAAGATACAGCATTGCAGTGTCTTAGGAATTGTGAACTGGAACTGGAAATTAACTGCGTGGATTAAGAACCTGTGGTCTGATCTGCACTCCTTGCCTAGCAAGTTAGTGGCAGCCTAAATTAGTTTAGAACTGAGACTGGAACTGTACTAGTTTGAAATACCTTGCCTATGATGGGTTTTTTTAATGTGTATACTAAGTATCACTTGAAGGTAATATCAAAGGAGGAAAGGATTGAAAATATTTACGACAGAAATGTCGAGTTTGTCTAGGCTCCATTTTCAAAAACAATTTGCAAGTCATATTCATGCAACTATATACATCTTAATTATATAGACTGAGAAAACAGTTTAAGTTTTTCCATCTTGGTGATCATCTCTAATTCAACTCTCCTCCTCCCTCTTACAATTTCTTGTTACAGTTGACAATTTTTGGAATGGATTGATGAAAGTGAGGTCTTTTGTTTTTACGGATTACTTGGTATCTCAGTTCTGTCTGCTTTACATAATGATACAAAAATGGTTTAGAGCTTCAGAAATGTCACTAAATCACAGTAAGCAAACAATGTTGTATAAGAAATTGGAAAAATGTTAGAAATTTTAAATAGCTGTTTTCACAGAGCGAAAACGGGGGCAAAAAAAAAGCTGTGACATGATTTTATACTGCAATGGTAAAGAATTGATGTTGAGCCTACAAATAGTGTATTATGAAAGCTTTCTTTTTAACATTCTGGTCTGGAACACCTGGTTTTACATGTTTAGTGAAACTGGATTTTAACAGATGCCAAGGAATCGGGAAACAAGACTACATCTAGATCAGAGACATTTCTAGATCAAAATATGAGCTGTATTCAGAATCCTTGGAAATAAAATGTTGCCATCTATTAAGAGTTCTTGCAACCCTTCAGAAGACTGCAGTCCTTCAAAGGACTTGTATCCTTGGATGCTTTCCACTTCCTTTTCATTTGCTATGTGCTGTTCTTCTGAACACCTCAAAGTACCTTATAAATAATGGATTAAGCTGTACAACTATCTTGTATAGACAGTCTTGCAACCTATTTGCCGGGTACTGAAGTGAAATATAAAGAATAAACACTGTAGATACTTTCTGAAGAGGCAGAAAAAAGAAAAATTAGGAATGGAACCATCGCCACATGACTAACATTCTTCAGCTATCTTTTAGCAATCAAATAAGTAGCATTAACTTCCCATCCCCCTAGAAAAAAACCCTTAATAACATCTGCTATTACATACACATTCACGTGCCAATTCATAGTTTGATCTGTAAGTTTACCTGGAAAAGTAAATAATAATTGAACATTCATTGAAATGCTTAAATACTGTGCTTGTCTGTCTGTTCATGTTGTTTATTAGTTACTAAAACCTGTGTGTCGATGGATTCAGGTGTCAATGTGTGTCGACACCTGTGTGTCGATGGTCATCAGGTGTGTGTTTTGGAGTGGACAAGCATTTTTATTATTACTTTTATCAAACCCACTGTTCTTTATCCTGGATGTTAACTGCTGCTTCTAATGTAAAAGTAGCAGCAGAAAGTGTTATTTTACCTTCCTTGTGCTGCATGGCTCCTGGACAAGGTATGAAGCTAGATGCATACCATGGCTACTCCATGGATTACCTAACATTCAGTGTTATTAATTCCTCTTTTGCTTCTCTGTATGCATGCTTAGAGCATATGAATTTCTGTACTGTGTTCCACTTAGGATTTAGCTTTGTGTTTGTCAACTTACATACTAAGTAAGGAGCTAAGTCCTGGGAGTGCTCAGCTGGAAGTGAGTTGTATGTGTCATTACAAGCAGGAGCCAACAAACCACTTCCCATATTTTACTGTGTCACGCTTATGAAAGGCAAATAAATAAGCAAATAACTCAGTCCCAGTTAGTGTAGAAGCACTGTAGGGTCTGATTTTGCACAGTGAGTGGAGTTTACACCATTAAGTATAAAAAGTGCAGACCTGGGCCCTAAGAATTTTATAAGCTATTCTAGGTTTTATTTTTTTATTCCCTCTGTTGTTTGTAGGCATGTTCTCAGTTGTGATGTGAAAGTCACAGAGAAATTAAGTTTATTAATGGTACCCCAAAAATCCTTTAAAACTGTAAAATCCTGTTTTCATAATGAGTACTATAGTACCATTAAAAGCCACTATTTTGAACACAGAAAATTAGGCCTGTTTCTATTAGAGAGCTCTCAAGCTTCGTTTTCTATCCATTTCTATTCTGACAGCTAAAAAGATACCAGTCTTAGATTTTTTAGAGGTGCTGGATCACATGTTGCCATTTCTGGGCTTCAGGCAAGTGTAAATTTCAAAGTGGAAGGGAAAGTGAATGTTGAATGTTGTTCAGGCAGTCTGGACGTTATGATTCTTCTTTTGTTTGTTCTCTAATTTCAGTAATTCATCGAAGTTATTCACATGCCTGTTATTGGTGGAGGGAATTCTGGAAGACTTCAGGTAAAGTAGGAAAGTGTATGTCATAAAATTCAGCTTATCTTTTAGCAGTGATTTATAAATCTTTCATACCAGGAATACATCATTCATGAATTAATGTCTGTATGTGCTGAACTGATTTAAAAAATATATTAATTTTTGTTGTTCAGTTTTGTTGATTTCCTGCGTTACCTGACCTATGCCTCTAGTCCTTAAAAATCTTGGGTTTATTTCCTCTCTGTGTTACATAAAGAAGAGAGAGAATACTAATGTTTTCTCTTCTTCAACTGTGTTAATTAGATACATTCTGTCTCCCATTTGGATTTGGCTTTTTTACTAAGTGATGATATTTTTTTGTCAAATTTCATAAACTCAAATAATTTGAATGATTAAATCAAAATTTAAAAGAAATATTTTTTCTTTTTGTGTGTGGATATGTGTATGTGTGCTTTCGTTATGTTTTATTCAGATAGAGGAGGGACATCCAGGTTTTACTTTACTTTGTTACTCTCTTCCTCTGGTTGCACATAATTTTTGAAACATAGCAAGGTGAAATTTCACTTAATTTCTGTGTAGGTTATTTTTATCAAAAGACATGATTTTCAACCCTAATACAATTGGAAAACAAAAAACACAGTTTGCACAAATATTTACAGAGATTTTGGGGCAGGGAGATTTTGCCAACTAGTTGAAGAGTAGATATTTGAAATCTGGAATTCCACATCAGCATAGCTCCTATTGCTCTTGTTTTGGAGGAAGGTACTATTGACTAGACTTAGCATTGTTTAAAAATGTCATCTGTATTATGAATTGAGTACATTTGCCTGTAAAATATTCCCTATTCACTCTGAATTCAGTCTCTAGATTTTATTTGTGTTTAAATGACTACAATCTATAACAGATTTTCTGTCCTTCTTGCGCAAGAGACTAATGAGTTAAAGGACCAAGCGTGATGTAATAAAGGCAGTTGCTTTCTTTACACTTTGGGTCAAGCCCATAGCAAGCTGTCCACAACTAAATGTGCCTAGACAACTTTTGTCATATTTTGGTAAATAGATTACTGTTTTCAGCATCTTACATCACATTTTTCCTCTTCCTAAGATATAAAATAATGGTCCCATGAGAGAGATTTCCTTTATTATGTGTACATTTAATTTATTTTTATGACTGTGCTTCTAAAACACATTTTAAAATCGTTTTGCTGGGTTTTTTTTCCCTTGAAAGAAGCGTAACACTTTATGATCACATGTATTTTTATCCTCAGTTTATAATTGGTGCAGAAACGAGATATTATTCCCATTTCATATGGGGTCAAGGGAAAGTAAGCACAAAAATACACCTAAAATTTGGCAGATTTGGACTGATTTTGACCTAGAAGAAAATACATGATAATCAAGTTCCAATTTTCAATATTTTAATAATGTGAAATTCACAGTTAATTTTTCTACTTCCCATAAGTCAAAACGTTCATAACTGTCTCTTGACTTCAGTTGTCAATTTAATCTTCCTGACAGAAGTTTTAGGAAAGCTATAATGTGAAATGATTAAAAAGAATTGGTTGCTACCGTCTGTTCATTATATATTTCCTTCTCAAAACCTCTGGATTATTTGTCTCAGACACATTTCTGCTATCCTTTTGGAAGATGTTTCAACATGAGAAAAATATTTCTTGTTCACTTGTTTAACACACGTACAAAATACTCAGTAGGTTGCAGTATGTCAGGGCAGAGTGGCGTGAGGATCCTCTGCTGTAGCTGGCCTTAAATGTGAGTTATTCTCATTTCACACATTAGTATAAGGAAACTAATAGACCAGTGCTTGTGATGTTGGATTGTGCATGGCTTTGGTTCTTGCAGGATGTTCAGACAAGTAGCACCCTTCCCTCCTCTGCTCTTGCAGAGATGAAGGAATTCACATTGAAATAACACAGCAGTAGGACAGTTTGCCTGAGACCCACGAAAAAGAAAATAGTACTTAAAACATACTGTAGCTTTTGTGTTGTCCCCCTGTATTTCTGTTATTCAGCCATGTAGCCTGAATTTAGCTTGCTTAATATTTTTATCACAGTTTACATTTAATTCGTCATACATGTTGCCAAACTACAAAGAGGGTACCTCTCTGATTCCCCTGTTAGCTCAAAATTTAGTCAAGCCTTTGATGTGGATATCTTATGGTTACATTATGGGATTCCACTTTCTCCCTTGGGGTCATCTAAGGGAAAAATTCAGTCAATGCAAATGATGGTCAGCCTTCAACTGCATTTCTAACTTAACATTTTGTGTAATACGAAGTGGCTTTTTGTATAATATGAGTGACTTTAGCCACTCCTTAATGTTCTGGCTTCTCCTCTTAGAACATTTTATTGTTGAGACTGGGGTGGGTGGTATTCTTCTGAACACTTTGGATACTTGGGCATGCTCAAGGTTTGTGCTGCTTCAAGGCTTGCTGAAATAATTATCTTAGCTCTCCAGCTGAGATTATGCTGATACGAGGGAAACCCCTGAGTAACATGAAAACCAGCGAAGCTTTTCTCAGCTTATTTAAGATAGGTGAAAAAATGCATGGCAGGAGCACCATGACTTGCTGGTGGCTCCTAATTAGCACACTTGCACTGAGACTGCAGTGCATCAACTAGACAGGGTTGGTGAGTGGCCAAAAGCTCTCTGTAGCTTAATTTTTCCTCGTTAGCCTCCCAGAACTACACAGTCACTTCTGAATCCCTTTTTTTTTTTTGCTTGGATATATAAATGAGAGACCTGTTTAAAGTTTTAAAGTCCTACAGCCCTGAGCCGTAATTCCTCTTGATGTCACTGGCAGTGTCACGTTAAGATACCAGGTAGTCTACTCGCTTCCCAAGAAGGATGAGACCCTTATATCCAACCTGCCTGCCCACCCTGGGCAGCCAGCCAAGTTGGAGGGTATTCGCCCAACCTATTCAGGGACCCTATGAGCAGCACCACACTGATAGAGGTTAGGGAGACCAGTCTACTTCACTTCCCAAGAAGGATGAGACCCTTGTACCTGACCCGTCTGCCCACCCTGGGCAGCCCTGCCGAGTCGGAGGGTGTTCACCCAACCTATTCAGGGACCCTACGAGCAGCACTTTAAGCCAAATCCCTAAAAAGCAGTTTCCGGAAACTTGTATCAAGAAATTTATTACTCGTGACAGGATACAGATTTGAGATAGCCAGTGATAGTGACTGACTGCGGGAACAGACTTGATTTGCAATAACCGATCGGTGATAATTCTAAATAGCTAGCAAGATGTTAAATAAGTAAATGCGCATAGCACAGAGCTCTTACCCAATAGGCGTCCCTATGGGGGGGAGAAGAGAGATCCAGCCCGTCGACTGATCCCAGACGTTGCGATGGGGGCTTCTTCCCAAATATCTCCCTTCTCTTTTGCCAATTTATGCTATTTTACTTTTAGGTGGAGCTTGAGTTACTCTAGTCATACAGAATCACCCTTGGCACGATTGCCCGTCTGGCAGTCTCGAGTCCTTTAGAAACTTGTTGACACAAGTTCCTATCAGACATTCATCTTCTTGGGGGGGAGCAGGGTCCCTGATTTTAAACAATGTGTTTCGGTTACCTATTCTATTCCATGTTACAGTTTAACTATCAAGGACAGAACACATCTGTTCCGTATTCTGAGAATTTGAAGAATTCATCAGAAAAATGCAGAATTTGAAGAAAGCTCTTAACATTTTCCGTGGTCCGTTACTATCAAGGACATTGTAATGAGCAAAGTTCAGTTACAGGACACGATTTCACCATCATTGCTGAGACAGCAGTTGCGATCCACCTTTCTTGAT
>WYDI02027721.1:33257-50897 GCA_009867235.2 Psittacus erithacus | reverse complement strand
AAGGAAGTTGTGAATGCTCCATCCCTGGCAGTGTTCAAGGCCAGGTTGGACAGAGCCTTGGGTGACATGGTTTATTGTGAGGTGTCCCTGCCCATGGCAGAGAGGTTGGAACTGGATGATCTTAAGGTCCTTTCCAACCCTGACTATTCTATGATTCTGTGATTTTAGAGGTGGCTGAGGGGAGCTGTTAACTTCTCCCCATAATCACTTCTTGTTATGAACTTGTAGACTTTCCTGCTAAAACTCTTCATGCTTAGAAGTTGAGTTTATACATATCAACACCTCTTCATTTGAAGATGAACTGTCAATGAGCTGTTCAGACTCTCTGGAGATGAGTCTAAAAAATTTACTTCATTGCAGAAGTGTGTATTCAGTATCACAGTTTTTTTCAGTGTTGGTTGGCAAGTGGGATTCTTTTTTCTGTTCACATACTGTTTTCTCAGGTGCTTGTGAAACTGGAAGGTGGAATAGGATTGTCTTTGGTCAACAAGGTTCCTGAAGAGCTGGTGTTTGCAAGTCTCACAAGAATTAATATCCACTACACAGAGCTGTCAACAAGTCAGGTGCTGGAGCTCAGTGTGCAAGACATACAGGTATTTGCTGTTTTGAAACCAGTGTATTTGTTCATGGGTCTTCTGCGGGTTTGTTGTCATAACTGGTTTGAAAAATGTTTAGAGCTGTTACTGAGATTTCAGATCTTATATATCATAGACGTTTCAGTTTGTGTTGGTGTTTCCTTTTTTCTTGTCCTCTACCTAACTGTAGTTGAGACAAGGGTATATTATATTTCATGCCATGGATTTCGAATAGGCAAGTTGGAATTTTTTGTTTATTTATTTATTTAGGTATTTTTATTTTTATTTTGCATACAGGTCAGTTTGAGGTTTTTCTCCCTTCCTGGTATTTCTCATTGTAGAATGAAAAAGCAGCTGTTCAAAGCAGGAATCCTAATGCTGGTAGTACCACAGTATAAATGACAGATCATAGGCAGATAAGACAAATATAAACCTCTTATATATTGTTTATAAACAGTTGTTGGTTTTGACTTTGCAGAACTTTACCTTAACCTCTGTTTTCTGTTCATTCTTTGAAATTCAGAAGGTAAGCTGAAGGGAATTGTGGGCCCTGATGTACATTACATGAGATACTTAACATGCATCATGCAAACTACAGTGCAGGAGTAGCTTAACTCTGTGGGTGTTTTAATATTTTTGGCTGGTTTTTTTTTGAAACAAACAAAAAAATCAGAGAATACAGAAGTTTTATTACAGGTTTTGGTGGTAGTTACAATAATTTTTTAAATGGAGGGCATTTCTCAATATTTCTTTGGTATAGTCTCAGTGTTAATCAGTAACCAAATCAAGTATAGTCAGTATCTCCCTGGCTCAGGGATTAGATATTTCTGAAAGCTTTGAAGTTCCTGGTTAAGGAAGATCACTCTTGTTGTTTATCGTCACTTATTCAGATTCTCTTATCTCTGTAGGTGGACAACCAGCTTATTGGCACCACACGGCCTTTCATGCTCTTTCTGACCCCTAAGACAAGTGAAAATGAATCTGTGGAGACTGGTCCTGCTGTGCAAGTAAATGCAATGAAATTTCCCAGTAAAAACGCACTGACTGACATATACAAGGTAAACAAACCACCATCCTTTGGTTGTGCCATAAGGGTGTTAATCTGTTTAAATGAACTTTCCTGTTTCTGATTTTTACTAGTACTCCAATAAGGTGAGAAATATGCTTTGTTGAATTAATACTTAGGCTTCAAGGAGGCTATATACACCTTCTTATGGTCATAGAGTTTAAAGCTACAGTACAGTGATGAACAAGATAATAAATGCTTTTAAAAATAAAACAGATTAGGTCAGATCCCTGTTTAGTTCATGTCTGTCACTTTACTTTTCAAGTCAGTTATTCTCTCCTCAGAATTGATAGGTACCATAGAGAACCAGGATATCTGTGTATGATTTTCGTGAGTTGTGGACAAGGTTATAACTTCTTTCTGATAAGCTGTTATCATGCAGTATAAACCCTATTCTGTGTACTATAGCTGTTTGGAAATGTATCCACCAACTGTGGTATGCACTGTGAGAGCAAACCAGAATTGTTTATCAAGACCGATTTTCTCACTTGGAATCTTCCCCCCATGTATTTTGACACTGTTTTGAAAACAGCTGATTTCAGTGTTAGAAAAGAGCAAAGCGTCAGATTCTGAAGTGTTAGTATTAGGCAATGAAGCACGATACCTTCCAAAAAATGTAAATAATTGTCAGTAGTCATAGGTAACTTTAAGTGAAGAAAAAAATTAAAGACATTTTATAGGTGGGAATTTTACTACAGATCCATTCCAGTGAAAATACTCTGTTGAAGTAGAACATGTTGTCCTATTTAATGGCTTACATGAAGTGTTGATATTGTAAACTGAGACCTGTTTTCCCTCATAGCACCTGATGATCACTGCTAGAAAGTTCACCATTCAAATTGAGGAGAAACTTCTTCTGAAGCTGTTGAGTTTCTTTGGCTATGATCAGCCTGAATCAGGTATACTATGAAATTACAAAGACCAGTTTTACAGCATACAGAGGTATTATTATCTTTGCATCTAAAATAAGGTCAAAATACCTGGCAAACTCTTTGCTGATTGGAAACTTCTGTTGAATAGAAAGCTGGAAAGCTGATGTGTCAGTGGCCCCTGTGAAGCTCTTAAAGTACATGGTATTCAGCTAGTGACCCATGTGACATGCTGTTTGTTGTCGAGTACTCGGTGATTGAGCTGATGGGAAGGAGTTTAGTATTTGTTTCAACTTCCTGTATCTGAATTCATCTAAATTGGGATAAAAGAAATTCTGTTACTAATTTAGCAAACCACTTCGTTTAGTAATGTTTATTTATTTCAACCCAAGGCTAGAAATGGGATCTCTGTTCATTTGTTCTTGGGCAGTCCTCTTGCTTAACAGAAGGAAAATTTTGGCTGCCTGACCTTTGAGTTGTGGCATCCATACCCCTGGCTTTGATTGTAATAGGAGTTTTCTTTCACTCAGTGAGGCATAACAGAGCTCTTAAATCTTTTCATAGATATTGTTCTAATCCTTATGTTGCGGGGTTTATCTGCTTGTTGGAAACTTTCTGGAATGTCTGTTTTGGAGTGGCAATTGAAAAAGTCACTTTTATGCAATGGGGTGTGTAGGGTTATGTAGTAAAATAACTACCCCAGGAAAAAAATATTTTTTGTCATGATTCCAAACGGTGGCAAGCCTACAAATGATGCTCAAGAGTTCTGTGTCTTGCTAATCTACAGTATCTTCAGATTTGTCTCTGGAAAAAAAAAAGAATAGTACATTCCCCAGTTACACAGATAATATAATGACATAGAGCTGTAATGATGAGGAAGAAATCAAGATTTTGAGTTTTGCTCTTTTGCTGTTTACTAACCTGTCCTTTGTTTTGGTTTACCCTGATGCTTTTGCTGCTTTTTATTTCCTTACTACTGTACAGTCTTTGTAGTTTGTCCACTGATAGTGGTGATGTCATCCAAGATTCAGACAAAAACTATTTTGTCGTTTACACTCAGCACATTTAATTGTTCAACCTGAGTTCATAAGGCTTTGTCATTTCTCATCTTCCCCCTGCTTTCTCACACTACCAAGATGTTCATACAGATAACACATGGACTTGTTAGTGTCAATCAGATTTGGCTCACTCTGGACATAAATTGATTGATTGAATGGTTCCATGTAGGCATTTTTTCCATTCTGTGTGATAAATGAAAAGATAGTTACCTTTGCTTGCTTTGTACATTACGTTGGTAGTTGAGCATGTAAAGGCATATAGGGAAAGTAGAAAAAGGTATTGTAAGACCATGACTGCACAGTAGGAAACAGTGCATAGTTTGTATCTCCTGGTTTCTCTATGCTGACACAGGTAAATTGGAAGCAAGATTAAAACCTCGAGTAGCTTCAACTGTGCACTTGGATGACTTCTCTTTACCTAGCTACAAATACAGTCAGGTTTTAAAGATGCAGGCAGATCTGAAAAAACATTCTTAAGCCTCAAAGGTCAACCTTGTGTCACAAGGCATGAGTAATTCTGCTGGCTATAAAAGCAGTTGTACATACTTTTTATTTGTACAGAGAATCTATTAACTCTTTATAAGTATGTATTTGTAACCCCATATTTATTTATGTATAATCTGTTCTGATTCCTGTGTTTTGTCTGGATGCAGAGGTTGAGAAGTTTGATGAAAACCTCCATGAAAAGGTTGTTGAACAAGGTGGAGGACAAAAGCGATACTACTTTGAAAACCTGAAAATTAGTGTCCCTCAAATCAAGTTGAGTGTCTTCACTTCTAACAAGCTGCCTCTGGACCTCAAGGTACACCAGTGCATTCACAGATTATGCTTCCAAGGAAAGAGATTCTGTTGTAGGAGGAAAAATTAACTGCAGCTTTAACTAACTGCTATTAATTTCCATTTACTCTTCCATTACTTAAGTTACAAATAATAGAAGTTCCAATAGCTTCTATTATTTAATGTGCATAATTTACAGTCTCTGTGATATTCTTTCACTTTTGTAATTTCAGTTGAAGTGCAGCCAACTTCACCTAACTCACTACTTTTCAAAGGATCTTAGTTGCATTCATGGTAGTGTAAAGAGCTTAAAGAGAGTGTCTGTCAAACAGAAGGGCTGAAATGAAGAATTAAAATAAGAAGTTACTCAACATAGGGAGCAGAAATACAGGACAACTCTTGAGTGTTTTCATCCAAAAAATGTTGTTGCAATAGGAGGGTTTGCATGAGCACTGTGCGGTTTGGTTCAGTGTCGAATTAAATTCAGATTGAGTGTGGACTTAGAGAAGTGGAAAATCCTGTGTCCCTTTCACATGGTAGTACATGTTGTGGCACAGTTGTTCAAGTGAACCAGGGGTTCCAAATTACAGCAAGAAGATAATCTCACCCAACTTGTATTACCAAGCTGTGTCTTGGGACCTTCCTGGACCTAACAGAGTGGCAATGGTTGGCAGTATTTCAGTTCCCTCTGTGCTAATGCAGCTGATTTCCTCTGTGGTGGGGGAGCTGAAGCAAAACCATGAAACCCCTCTCCACTGTAGAGGAATTGAGCTGCTGCCTATTCAACTTTTGCGCTCAAAACCCAAAACTGGGACACTGGGTGGGCTTTTTTGTGTCCTTGATATTAAGGATATTGGGGTGTGCAAGCTTTTAGAGAAGTCGAGTTTTGTGGAATGAATGTAAATCATGGAGTCCTGCTAGAATGACCCAGGATATCATTAGTCCTGCATTGTTGTATTGCTTTAACCAACTCCTTGTGCAAAGGAGGAACATTCAGTAGCAGCAGTAATACTCCTTACTACTGAACATCAGGAGTGTCTTGAATATGTTTGTGCTTGAGCTTTAACTTCAAAATGCTTATCATCTGATTATCTCAAATTTAGAGAGAGAAAACAATGTTAGTGATGAGTGCCTTTAAGAACCCAGTAATGTATACTGTTCTGTTTGGATTTCCTACAACCTTGGGTATATGATTGCCTCTAGATGTGTCCTGGCAGCCCCCAGCAGTGTTCCCAAGAGAAGGCTTGGTGTATACATTTTTTCCCTTCCCCCAAATGATAACAGTCACTGACTGTATTCTGGATGTTGACTTCCACATAAAGAATCCCATTCAGTTTTGTAGCACAGCAGAGTTCAGGGTGGGAGGGAGAGAATAATCACAGTAGAGCCTTTGTAGAAGTTTTTCTAACTACCTCTAATATTTCTGGCTTGGACATTGCTGTCTCGTAATTTGGTGTAGAGAGACTATTTTTATTGGGTACCAATATTAACAAAGTTGCCTTATAGAATATCTGATAGTTGAACAGGAAATTATTTGCTACCCAAGTGAATAATGAGGACTAGTCTAGATAGTCATCTATTTACTGAAAAAATAAATAGGCCCTTTCTTACTTGCAAACTGAGCTCAGACCTATAATGTACATTAAGTGCCTGCAGATGGCAGAAACACTCAAATTACTTACAACCAGGCATGCTTTTGTGGTGAAGGTAGATAGAACACAAGTATCAGGCTTCTTCCTTCTCCAGATTTTCTGATGCTAATGACTGTGCAGATCGATCATCAAGACCTGAAATAGAAGGAATCCCTTTCTTTCTTAAAAGATTAGTTTTCTTGTTTATTTTCCAACATTATTTATATGTTTGCATGTACAGCTGCATAGTTTGTCCATCTTAAGTATGGGGGTTTTATGTATAGATTGTACATGCTACAGATGGCCCATGGGCTAATTACTGGTTTAGTTTCCTTCCTTGAAAATTACTGAAAAAGCTGGTTTAAAGAATTTCGGTACACCACATAATGTTAAGAAATGAGACTCAGGTTTGCAAGAAATTCCAGCTCATCCTGACACTTAATCCAATCATAGAACTTCAACAGGGTGGAAAATACCCAATTTTTTTTTCACTGCATATCAAGGAAATTCATTTAAGGTTCTGTTTAATTGAACATTAAAGTAGTTATGGCAAAGTGCTAAGTGTAGAATCTCAAAAACATTTTGTTTTGAACCAGACTGCCTCAGGAAGAGTGTTTAATGACTGTGTAGTTACCGAAGAAACACAGTTCTAATAATGGATTGTTGCTTACAAGTCAAAGTTTTGTGGAGTGCTTGCCGTCTGTATCAAAGCATCTGCATGGCAGTGGTAAACTGCTCTAGAAGCTTCAGTTGTTTTTGGGTTGTTATCTATTTAAAGATCAATTCACTTGGGTGCTGTGGATGAGAGAAAAAAATTAAAGTAACAATATTTTTTATTTAATTAGGCATTGAAAAGCACACTGGGATTTCCTCTAATCCGATTTGAAGATGCTGTGATTAATCTGGATCCTTTCACTAGGGTCCATCCGTACGAAACTCAGGAGTTTATCATTAATGACATTTTGAAACACTTTCAAGAGGTAAGTGTCTTATGGATTTTAGTGTGCCAGAGGCTGAGCTTCTCTTGATCAATGAGCTCTATCCTGAGGGTGTGAGAACCCTTTCTTGACTATTTACTTCAGTGTTAGTGCTGTGTTGCTTTGGTACATGGAGAAATATCATCACACGCTTCTAAGAATACACTGTATTTTAGGATTAAATTGTTGTTGCTCTTACTGGTATTTGTGTATTCATTTCTACAATAAAACAAACCTGGGTTTGTATATCCTTTTATTGTGGGTGGGACTTCTAATCAACCGCACTGCCTGGTAGTGTGATCTGTAAGTGATATTTCATTCTTCCTGTTGATTTTCCAGGAGCTGCTTAGTCAGGCAGCAAGGATTCTAGGCTCTGTGGATTTCCTTGGCAACCCTATGGGTCTGTTGAATGATGTTTCAGAAGGTGTTACTGGACTTATAAAATATGGCAACGTTGGTGGTCTCATAAGAAATGTCACACATGGAGTATCAAACTCAGCTGCAAAGGTAATAATTATGATATTAATAAGTTTGCTTATTGTTTTATCGAAAAGTAGTGGGGAAACAAGTTAAACAGAATTATTGGCCATCTTTAAATTGCTTTATGTCCTGCTCATTTTGTAAAAATTGATTTTAAACTGTAGATTCCTTTGGAATCACTTTATATGTACGCTGCAGGGATGCCAGGAACCTTGCGGCAGTCAGGGAAGCCACTCAAGGCCTTACTCTTGATACACATGTATTTGCAGGTTAGATGCACAGTGAGAACTAAAATGTTGGTCAGGTGTAGTGTCATCTCCAACATTCAAATAAAGTTATGTACGTAATATACATATATATAAAGAGATCACTATAGCCATTTGGAGTATTTGAGGGGTTTAGTTGTACAGAAGTTAACTTTTGGTTTTTATGTGAATATCAATTATTATGCTAACACTTCAGTTAATGTTTTTCTGTGCCAAATAGCAACAAAGAAGGGAGTTTCCAGATTTCTAAACATTTATCTTTAGTTTAATTCCTAAGTCTCTGCATGGTGAACATTCTTTTGTCCTTCCTGTTAATGACTGAGGGAATTCAGTTACATATGTGTTATCAATGAAAATAACTATCTTTGTGCCTGAGAGTTATGATCTGTGACAGCAGCCAGAAAGAGGAAGTGGGTTTGATCATGGTTGATACTGTATTTTATAGTGAACAAACATATGTTCTTGAAATAGCTTTCATTGCATATGTGGTGTGTCAACATGTACCTTAAATGAACTTTATGATCCCAGGTAGAACTGGCATAATGCTTTCTTCACATAAGGATGTGGTGTTAAAATTGGTTTTTTGAAAATTCTTTGCTTCCTATTATTTTCAGTTTCCAGACTGGTAAGTCTGTACATCCGTATTATCATGGTTCATCCTGTATACTATTTGTATACAAAGAAGTCTACTTTCTTGCCCATGTTAGTGGGAAAAAGCAATTCAGAAGATGAAAAATGTGATGTGTAGAGTTTGCATAGTTACAGGTAGCTCAGGACTAACATTATCAAACTGAGTTAAACTGCCAGAGAGATCCCCAGCCCATCACCAAGTGCTGTGAGCATGTCTAACCCAGCCACACCACAAGCTGAGCCATGAGGAAAAATAACACACACCTCCTCTGTTGTAATTATCTTGTTCCCAGCATTCGCCCATTTGGGGCAATTCCAAGAAATTCAAACAAAATACCATTGTGTTGATATTCCTGTCCTAACCCACACTAGGTGGTTGCCTGTACTTTCTACTCATAGTTCCAGTCTCTTGTGACCCATCCACCCCACCCAATAGAGTATGTTTCTTTAGGATTTCCTTTCTATAAAGTGTTGTTTCCTCATCACAGTCACATCTGCAGCAACAGTCTCATAAATCTTCCTTTAAAAGGCACGAGCCTTCGTCTGTTTCCCACAAGGGCAAGGTCATTCTTTGAACTTTAGAGTCATTTGTAACCAAGAGGTTTGTGAAGGAGATTTTCAAAGGCAGAAGGGCAGTTGGATGCTGAACTCCCTTCAAAATTCAACGGGAGCTGAGGGCCTGCTTTCCATTTATACCTTTGAAAATCACCCCATGGACTATTTATCTGTCGTCTTCCCAGGTATTTTTTTTTCTTTCTCCTTGTTATATCTGAAATGTCTGTGATGCAAATGTCACATAGTTCCTTTTTAAAAGCTTTTTGTATAGATTATGGATTTGTCCTTTTGCAGAACAAGGAGGGAATTAAATCATTTAGGAAAGCATACTAGTACATTATGGAATTCCTTGATTAATCCTTCTTCCAAAACATGGAACTTAATTCTGCTACATAGAAAATAATAGTAGAAAAAGGCTTAAATGATCAGAATAAGTCTTCCCTTTATGTTGCACTGCTTAAGGCACCTAATTCTGCTAGAAAACTAAGTCAGAAATGTCCCTACAATAAGAAATCGACATTTCAAGTGCAATTTGTGTTATATACGTGGTACAGTGTAGAAGTTTGTCTTTTACTTCCTTCTGTTATATTATGTATGTGCCTTACGATTGTGTCTAGGACATGTGAAGCTTTGGGAAAGAAAAAAAAAGTAATTCCAGTTACTCAAGAAAAATACGACTGAAGCAATAGATCATTTTTGTCTTGCTGCTGGTGCTTTGTAGGGAAAGTATTTTAAAGTATGTTTTCACTGCATGAATTTCCACCTGATGTGGCTGTGCTGCAGAGGCTTCCCTCACCTTCAGCTTGTTGTGTGGAGCTTGTAGCTGCTGCAGCTACATAGGCCAATATGTAGCTAGTATGTAGTACATAGGCAGTTCTGTTCTGCACAGAAATTGGTGCCTGGAACACCCCCCGTTTGGGTTGGTTTGAGTACCTGACTTGTAAAGTGTCTGGAATAAGAATCTAGAATAGATTTTAAGATGCGTTAGCTTTTAAGGTGTGACTAGAGAGATGAACCTTAATACAATAATCATCGCTTTAAAAGTAATACTGCTTGCCTGAGTTGAAAAGGAAGCTATTGGAGTTGTATCTGTTTTTGTCATCTTACAGCTTTTCTATTTTATAGTTCTGCTGATTATCCCTATAATGGCTTTTCCATGCATTTCAGAACACCACAGTGGGTAATGCTGCCTTTCAAGTGGAGAGCTGCAGCTTATTTAAGTTGGCACAGAACTTTAGGTTAAATAAAGTTCACTGCAGACAGTTTTGTAGTTTTGATCCCTTGGAGACTCCAAATTCTGTATTTTAAAAAGTTTTGGATCCTAAATATAGACACCTGAGGGAATTTCATTCTGTCTGAATGGAGACTTCTGTAGTTGCCATATGCATTGAAATGTCTTGCATTCTTGGCATCCACACTTTTCTTTTATATTTCCCGTTAGGCATGATAGCACTAAATCCTAAATTATTCCTGGTTCAGAGGTGATAATTAGAAATGAATACTGAACATTGAATTAGCAGTGGAACTAAAGTGTTCCATAGCTTGTGTTTTCCACATGGAAAATTAAGCATGGTCGTATGTGTTACTGGCAGTTAGGTGTTGTGCTGACCTAATGAAATAACTGGTAGTAAGAATTGAAAAGATTAATCATCTTGTCAATGCTGTATTTAATTTGTCTGATCCTTTCAATCCTTAAAAGGATCTCTGTTATCTTTTATAAATTATGAGCACATACTGATGTAGTTGTCACGATTCTGCAGCTGGGCTTTGTTTCTGGATGGAAATAATTGTGTCCCTCCCTCCCAGTAAAAAGAATTTAATGAACTTTTTTGAAAGAGCTTAATTTTCATATTAAACTTTGAAGTTTCCAGTGAGAAATTACATTAGATTTCTTAAGGGAAGGTAAAGCAACAGCCACAGTTACATTTCCTCATTAGGTTTTTGTGGAAGCTTGCAGAGATCTGAGAGGTGCAGGCTTCCTTAGGCTTGGAGCAGGCATCCAGCATGCCAAAACTTACATACATATAGAGAGGATTTGCAACATCTTGTATGGTGGATGTTTGTTTTCTTTTATTGCTGAGGAAGAAGCACAGTTCTGCTTGAACATGGATGCCCTGGTCTTAGATTCTGTATCTTATTTCAGTTCAGTTCAGAGTGCTGGCAGAGGTGTTTAGGTGCTTAACAGAGATAGGAAAAGAGAGGTAGGGTGTTGGAACCAGGTAAGAAAATTGTAAGCCTGGTAAGGGTATAGATACTGCTCCTGGCAAGTGTTTGACATGGAAGCATCTGTAGAAAAGGAACATGAAAACAACACACAGGGAAAAGGCAGTTTTAACCCTCATTGTAAGGTAAATCAAAGCAGAATCTCAAGTGGTTGGCAGTGACAGAAGAATAAAGATAACTGAGTGGAAAATGAAGAGGAAATAATAAAGGGATTTTTAAAAACAAATCATGAACAAGTGTTTGACTTGTACAAATGTTGATGGTAACAAAACTGGCAGTAAATGAAGCGTAGATGTAGTAGAGCTCAGAAGGTAGGTATGATTTATGCAGGTTCTGCAAAAGGAATAGACAGAAATGTTTCCAGAACAGTCAAAGCTGATGGTTCCCTTTTGTTTGAAGCTTCTTACTTCATGTAACTAACCACTTAGTCAATACCATTCAGAAGCAGGAACAACTGCCACTCACATATTTTTACACACTGTGATTTAGTAGTTCAAGTAATACTAGTTCAAAATGCAATTCAAGTAGCTGAAAAAATAAATCATATCTCAGTGAGAGGGAACTTGTGAAAAAAGCTTTTGTATATGAGGCCTGAGGAAGATGGCCTTGGTGATATTTTCCTCAGGAGAGTATTAAAACAGTCAACTGATAATGTGGAAGGATCACAGTGGTTCTGAGTGGTTCACATTCAGGTTCTGAGTTTCCTACTGTTCTATATGTCATTATTTTCTTAGACTCACTACTCTTCTGTTTAACTGCTAACAGCAGAATGTGAGTCATCACTGGCAGCCTTACACTGGACAGAAGTGAGGAAGGCTGGCATACCTGTCATCTGTGGGGGCAACTCTAGAGATTTACACTTGGGTTTTACTTGGGGAAAGCTGACAATTGTCCTTTGCAAGGGGAGTTCAGGTATTGAAGTTGTGGGATTTAGTAGCAATAGCCATAAATATTTTAATTTTCTTTTCTATTCCTAGAAGTGGTTTATACAGTTCAGGTCAAATGCAACGTTCCTTGTGATTCCTTCAGTGTAATCTTCAGGTTTTTCTCCCTGTGTCTTCCCCAGTGATGCGTAGGGGCTGCTATGGTTCTGGTGACACATCCAGGTGGCACTGCAGATTGTCTCCTGTTTACCCAGCGCTCCAGTCAGAGAGGAACAGTTCACATGCAGGTTCAAGTGCTGAGCAGTGAGAATCTGCATGAAAATGTGCAGATGATGAGATGGAAAGTAATTGACATTCCCTGGCAGAAATTTTCGGTGCTAGGAGTGCTGTGAGGCCATTTCCCTGTTTCCTGGCAGTTTTAAAAGCCAGCAAGTTTTATGGCCAATTAGTGACAATCAAAAGCCATGGAAAGTGTCACTTTTTATGTGCAGAACATCTGGTGTCTGTAATCAGTATCTTTGAAAAAGGTTTTAGGATAAAGGATTGTCTTTGAGAAGTTTGAAGTATTATTTTGTTCTTCCTGTTTTTCATTTGTATCATGGGATAAAATGTGTGTGGCCAGCATCCAGGCTGGGAGTTTCCTTCACAGTTCAGGTTAAATTCAGCCTTTCTTTTGCAAAGCTGCTTATACAAAGTGTTTGTGAACAGGCTTTGCCTGCAGAGTATTTTTATGTGGTGAGATGGGCATCGATAAGATCAAATGAACAGTGATGAGTTCTGTGGGAAGAAATCTTTTGATCTGGACTTGATGTCTTAAATGTGCCCATTTGGGATCAAACTGACACACTTGTGGTGGCTTTGAAGGAGTCTTTTCCAGGAGAAATTACTCAGTCAACAGTGAGGATCCTGCAATAGTGCAACAACCACAAACAGCGAGATGCTTGTCTGTGTACAGAAAACTGTAAATGACAGGACAAGAAGGAGGTTAGAAGCTTTAGGTTCTACACATGCTTTGTTTTGAAGGGTTTTGCCAGCTGATCTTCTTGCAAAATAGAATAGAATGTTTCTGCTTTGCTGACTCATTGGGGAATTAAGTGAAAAAAGGACAATTTAAAATGTGGTATGCAAAATGTTGCCAAATCATAAGCTGTGAAATTAGAAAAAAACATCATGGAGATGAAATGAAATTTGATCTTAACCAACAGTTTTGGAATGGTGAGCATGTCATGAAAAAGGCACTTATATCCTGTGTATCACCACTAGCATCTGAAGGGGAAAATGGGGTGTGGGTTTGAAATGAATGACTTCAGTCTTGACAAAAGGCTAATTACACCTCCCTACTGTGTAGATAAAGTTACATAGAATATATTAAATAGTGCAGATTTAAACTTGAAATTGCTTGGCTGTGTGTCCTTGGGGAAGGAAAATAGTATTTTTATATCCATGGGATATGGCCAAGTTACCTTCTGAAGCTGTAACTGTAGATGACTGACAGATCCAAACGCATCACCCCTCAGACCTGTTCACTATTTACACTGCACATGGGATGGCAGTGTGGATTATCAGGTTTGCATTTAGTTTTGTTTGGAAATCTAGTGGAATGCAGGAAACGGGGGGAGGTTTAATGGGAGGGTCTTTGAGACCCCAAGCATGGTCACAGGAGAACATGGTAGAAAAGTGGCTGCAAGGGGACTGACCACTGGGGTTTACTGTGGGTGCAAATGCCTCATGAGGATAAAACCAGCAGAGTTGGTAAAGATGATGTTAAAAACCAGCCCTTCAATGTTAAGTATGTTGTTGTTAGGTGTTAACTCTGGGAACTGAACTAGATCCCTCCAAGCTTTTTCCTGGGTTTTCAGTGTTCAGAAGGGGTTTTAAGGAGGGGGTTGAAGGAGGGAAATAGTTCCATTCCCCCAAAATAAACAAACAGGAAGACCTTAAAGCTCTGTAAGAGTTAAATCAGGGGGGAGGGGAATTATCTGTTAAGAGTATTAGTTGTTTAATAAAGCGCAATTGTCCTCCAGATGAACCCGCCAGTGACTCTGCAGCTGGGGTCATTCCAAGTTCACGCTGTGGACTTTTGCTGCCTTCTGTGTCTGTGAGAGCAGCCGGGGTTCCCGCAGGGATCACTCACTCAGCCCGGTAACACGAGCCCATGGCCAGAGGCACCTGCTGGTGCAGCTCTGGGGGGGCCCCAGGGAACCTGCCAGTCTCCAGTATGGAGAGAACCACCGCATTTGGGACCCTGGCCCATGCCGCATCCACACAGCAGCATGCTGGGGGCTTCACAGATCACCCAGCCAACGTGCTGCTGTCAGGCTGAATTAGGAAGATTAGTTAACGATGGGATGTGAGATAATTAAAGCTTAACTTGGGTTATATGACATAAATAGTGGGGGAGGATGTGGCACAGGATCTCAAGGAGTATATATTTGTTCAGTGGGAAAGACTTGCCTCCTCTTGGTTGTCAGTAATTTAGAGAGGGTCAAAGTTTATGTCTCCCTTAAAATGAGAAGCTTATGATAGCATGTTGTATGTTCTAAATTAAGAGTGTGTCAGTCCTAGACCCAGCTCCACTATACGTTTCTCTCTGCACAATTTGACTTGATTAAAAATGCATTTTGGGCTCAGTGTGAGCTGTCTTTTCTGTTCAGGACTAGCTTTAATAATTGACCTAGGTATGTGTGCAAGTGTAAAGGAAAGTGTAAAAGTCTATAGCATCCGAATTCAGCTGAATTCGCAAACTCTCTTGCTTAAATATCTGAGTAACTCTTAAGAGACTGACTGGAGCTGCAGTTAAAAGTAGTTTGTGGTACACCTTACACAGCTAGGCCCTGCAGATCTGACAGACACCTGCTGTTGTTTCACATACTTAAAGCATTTCATTTTTCCCTCCCAGTGTAATGCACAAGTGGCCACTGTGATGTGAGAGAGGAAGCTGTTGTCTGCTTACTGACATCCAGTTTGTAAAATTAAGCATGTAAGTGCTTCCATTCCATCTGAGAATGGCTGACTGCTCTAAAGCCCTTTTCTAGGCACAAACCCTAACAGCATGGATGGATGTCACATGTACACTGTGATGATTTTTTCTTCCATATAGTGAAATAAATGCTCAATTTTGAATTTTATTTTACTGTTGGAAGTCAGCATAAAAACTGGCTTCCTCTAAAATAACTGGGACAGGTTGGAGAGATGTACAAAATTAAGGTGATTTTTAATGATACTGCTACAAGACAAGTAGCCACAAGAGATTAAACTTACATTTAGATTTTGAACATTCAGACATATTCCATTGTATTTAATCACTTGGCTGAACAGAAACTGGCACAACTTCTGTTCAGCAGGGAAGGGAGTGGCATAGTCAAAGTAGCCTCTAGTTTTTAATGCCATCAATCTGCTTGAGTTAATTATATAATGTGTAGCTATGATTTATGTTAACTGTTTTAAATACATACAAAATAAATGTTGACATTTTATTTCAAGTGTATTTAGATGCTATAGCTAAAGAAACAGATCATTGTTGCATGGTAGAAAGGCAGCTTATTAGTGTTTGGTTTAAAACTGGAAAAAATAATGATCTGTAAATCATTTTGTAATATATAAAAATATATATTTTGGGGCAAAAGGTGACAGTATTTTCCAGCTAATATTTACCATGTGTATATATATATTTATTTGGGTTTTAATGTTAAGTTCACAGTATGCACTGATTTGAGATGTTACTTCCTTTCAAGTCATCTGACATTCTTGTTGCTTCTGTTCGTAATACATCAGAAGGAAGGTAAATGTCAAGGTAGCAGAGGGGAGGAAGATGATGTTCCAAAACCAGTGTTCCTGCTTAAGGCTGCAAGTAAGAATGTGTTCAACAGAACTCACATTCAGATATCTGATAATCACTGTTGTTTCTTTACCTATCCAGTCTTTCTTTCCTGCTATGAGCAGCTCTTCTCCTTCATATGGGCAGTTAATTATATTTACAAGAGTTAATGTTGAAACTGTGGAATGATTTTTAATCATCATGACTAGGGATTTTCATGTTTTGGAAAATGTGTGAGTGTGTGCGAGAACCAAAGATGACATAATTCACAGTTTACATTAGGCTTCCTAACTTAAATAAATTTTAAGTACTCTTATCTTACCTTGCTGAAGTAACTGCTTTAGTCTCTGAGAGTCAGCTTTCATTATTGAAGATAACAATGTGAACATCATCAATATGTGGTGTTCAAGGTCTCTTTGAAAGGTGCTTGATTTGAGTGACAGTTGAATGCAGTTCAGCAGAGTTCTGCAAAGCCAAGGTGAGAACTGAGTAAACCCTGTGATTTCTACTTCAAATGCAATTCCTTGTGAGCTTTACACAGAAGTTATAACTGACCTGTTTCATCACTTTCTCCCTTAAAAGTCCATCGTGGAATGTTCTGATTTGCTCAGTCAGTAATATTTGTATCATTCTCTGATGTTAGAATTACAATGGAATGTTTGGACTAAAGTCACAATTGTGTATTTCTCTGTTTGGGATGTCCTTAGAGGACCAGGCAGTGTCAAGAGCTTAACAAGACTTTAGAAGATGACTCAAACCTTATTTCCATGCTGTGTGCTTCACATGTCTGGCATAGAGAGAACATACAGTGCAAAGTCTAGAATTAATTTTCATTTGCTTTGAATTCTTCCTGTTCCCAAAGAGCCTTATTGTTTGGCACCAGCTTTGATTCACAAGCACTGCATGTGGCTGGTTTTGTTTTTCTTCTATTGCTTGAAACAGTGGTACAAGTCATTGTGGCAAAATTTCTTTATTATTGGGCCTTTAAAAATAAAACAAACACCAAAAAAGCCCAAAACATGAGGTTTCTTGTACAGATACTACTTGAACTGCTTTTGTAGATCATGGTGAATCGGTCATATTCATCGATGACACTGTGTAAATGTAAAACAAGGGATGATGAATCTCCTGTTCACTGGAGTCTGCTGAGGCGGCAGCTCAGGCCAGCCTGCCCCAGGCTTAGAGCAGTGCAATAGCATTCCCAGTAATCACGAAATGCTGAGAGTGGTTTATATATTGTTCCAAAGATAGTGCTTACAGTAGCATAACATCCTGGAATTTGGAGGGAAATACTTCACCCACCTCAATAGGATCAGTTTTATGTTAGACCCCATGAGCTTAAGTTAATGAAGTGCAGTGGGGTGTATTTTCTGCTTGCAGTACATTACCAGTTGGTAGCATCACATCATAAGTGAACCCATGTGGGATGAAAACCAGTGATCGAGTGTCTTTAAAATATAGACCAGGGAAGAAAAGACCAGTGTCTCTCTGCAGAGAGGAAATGCAGGAGAGACCTTCTGCTCTGGGGACAAAAAGAGTCAGAGGAGAATGAGGATATCTGTGGAGGAAGGTGGACGAATGCACAGAGGACCGGAGCTTTTTGGAGAAATTTTTCTGTCCGGGTAGAATGAATGAGGCAAAGCATAGAATCATAGAATAGTCAGGGTTGGAAAGGACCTTAAGATCATCCAATTCCAACCCCTCTGCCATGGGCAGGGACACCTCCCACTAAACCATGTTACCCAAGGCTCTGTGCAGCCTGGCCTTGAACACTGCCAGGGATGGAGCATTCACAGCTTCCTTGGGCAACCCATTCCAGTGCCTCACCACCC
>WYDI02027721.1:17105-33157 GCA_009867235.2 Psittacus erithacus | reverse complement strand
TGGCTGTCCCCAAGCACCTTGTTGTTTTTCATGTGCCTTAGCATGCCTTCCAGGAGAATCTGCTCCAAGATTTTGCCCAGGCACAGAGGTGAGTCTGAGCATTCAGCAGTGCGTCTTAAGGTGAAATATTTTTAGTACTTGAAATGACAGAACTTTCAGTGAGTAGACCCACACTTTGCTTCGTTTGGAGATGCCAGGTTGGCAAGCAAATTACCCACCTTCATGTACCTGATGTGTGGGCTGGCTGCATCAGTAATGCTGTCATGTGCCTTTTGGTTCAGAAGTAGGTAACCTAGCTAGTACTGAGGTATCCTGATGGAATTCCATTTCAAGGAAAAGGATATCTGAAACAGGGAAAAATACAGAGGTAGAAGACCAAGTTGCTAATTTCTTTTTTTCACTGGCCCATAGCCAAAGAACTCATTGTAAAAATTAGTATAGAGAAGGAGGGAGACTGGTTTTTAGAAGTCACTTGATTAGTTTCATGTTTGTTTGGCAGACTGTTGTATTTAGCTATGTTGGCATTTAGGTGGTCTTAAGTAGGCTTTGAAGTTATCAGGTCACACCTTATTAACAAAAGCTAAGGAAGACAAGGGTGGATCACACTTTTGGTGTCACCTTTGTTTATCTGGAGACTATTTTCTGCATGCCTATGTTAACACCTCAATAAGCCACAATCACTGCTCTACCGCAAGTCCTAGTATCTCAGTATTTAATACTGCACTTCTTAAAAGAGGCACCTAAAAGCCAGACACATCTGTGGAGGTAAAGGGAAGTCTGCCTTTGTGCTTTAATATGTTCAAATATCTTCAAAGTTTAAGTTGGACTTAAACTGCTTAAATTTACAGTGGTTGGTTGGGGTTTTAATCATAGAAATCTTTATCTTTCTTTTTATATATTTCCTTTTTAGATAGAGATATAATCCTGTTGGCTGAAATAGTCTTCAGAAGCCATTTCAAGGACAGTATTTCTGAGGTGCGCTGAAAAGGATGGTTAGAAATTTCTGGTACCTTCATCAGTTATTTTACTCACATGGTATTATCTCTATTGGACAGTACAAGAGATGGTGTAAGTCTTGTTACAATCACGAGTGAGGGTAACACTGACACTGCAGTCTGAACCTGTATTGTTCAAGAGGGACCATTCCTGGGTGCTCACTGAGGGAACCCGCTGGGTGTGGTACAAATGGAGCAGATGGCTGGGAAAGTTTGTTAAATGAGGCCAGAAAACAAACAGTACCTGAGTAGGAGGGGTGTCAAAAAGTGATTCAACATGAAGTTCATGTTTCATAATTAATGTGTGTTGAGTTTAGATTTTTTTCACGTATATCAGGGCAAAATGGAAACATTTTGTGGTCCATTGGAATCCTTAAATTGTTCTATTTACAGCTGCAATTCAGTGTTACTTCTAAATAACAGAAACAGAAATGTCCCCATTTAACTTTGGTTTTACAGTTAAAGGAGACAAGGACTTTAAACCATATGCACATAATTATTTTTTTTCCTCTTTACTAAGAGAATAATTTACTATTACATTAAAGTTCTTGCTATACACTAAACCAGATTGTTATTGACTATTAGATGTCAGATTCTTCTTTACAGAGGAAGGAAAGTCTGAGGAAAGACTGGACTATATTCATTGGAAAAGCTGGTGTGGTGGATCTGGTGAACTTAGGCAGGGGAGGAATAAAAAGAAGCAGCCAGAGCTGTAAGGAGAGCTCACCGATTTTGACCACTGTTAGTAAGTTGGTTTATTCTTGCTGGCTGGCTCATCGTGCACTAATGTAACTTTTAAAATGTGTTCTTGAGAAATCATTTTCAGGCCTTGACACATTCCTTAATGCAGTTTGAATTTTGAATGCTTATTGAGCCTTTTAATTTTTACAGCAACTACTCTAATCCCCTTAAAGTATTTGTCCAGAAACCCCCCCGCCTTAAACATGGTTAAAAGGTAGCTTCAGGTTGATTTGTATTTCCAGGCTAATTGTAAAAAAAGTAACATCTGCATGAGGTTCACAAGGAGGTCAGAAGTAATTCAGTCCCTGATCACTACTTTCTGGTTAGTGTCTGTGTGATCAAGTCACAAGAAGGGTCATGGGATTTCATTTTCGTTCCTGTTGTCTACTTGTTTAGATAATTGGAGCCACTGGACTAGTTTGTCTTGAGCTGCAAAGAAGGATCTAAACCCAGGATGTGGTGTCATCAGTGAAAAAGAAACGTAGCCTTGGAAAAAATGGCAGAAACACATTAATTAACTGTTTGATTCTTGTTTCATCTTTAGATCTATTAGAATCAGGTTTTAAGTGTCTCCTAAGGTGGCACACACCTTAATCACAGAGGGCTTTTTAACACAACTAATAAGGATGCAAAGAAGATAGTATCTGCAACAGAGCAGAGCTGAGCAATGGATAGGGCAGAGTCTGTACACAGCCTTTATGGCAGAGGAGCTCTGATCACACAGGACAGTAATGATTTTACCATTGCTGCAGCCATCGAGTACCTCAGACATTCCTGTGGCACCTGGAACATTCCCCAGCCCTAGTCTAAGACACAGCAAAGCATTAAATTATCATTGCGGGGGATGTTCATTTGTTGATAGAAGCTTGGAAGAAGGCTGCTGGTTGAGGGAGGTACAGAAGATGACCACCTACATAGAACCAAAAATAGCTGGGTTTTGGAGGTTATTTCAGGAAAATGCCTGCTAGGAGTCCTTTTCTATAATAATATCCTGAATATGAGGTAAGGTTTCAGGTTTTCTGTCTCCTTTTCTTACCCCCCTCTCTCCTTCCACCAAGCTTCTGGTTTATATCTGATTACATCAAACCAAAGGTCAACACATCACAATAGATCATTTTTATTTGGTGCTTTTTCATTGACTCATACTCAGTAATGGCTGGAATTCTCAGAACAAATCCTGTTTGGACTTACATGTTCTCTTTCATCTCTAAGTATATCTCAAGTCTTCCCCCACATTGTTTAACGTAAGTGTGAGGAGTAAAAATGCTCCCCACACGTACATATTCAAGAGTCCTCTTAGGCTTTTGTTTTACAGTGTGTAATACCCATGGACACTTACCAATGGAGCTGTTTCACTGGTTCACCCCATGTGCTGCAGTGAGCATCACTGTGCTCTTCCAACAGCTCCTCTCACAATACAGCCACTTCTACATTGTGTTACTAAAACCAATTTCATTAACTCTTGCAAATGTTTTAGTTTCATTACAGGCATATTTGCCTTGAAGTTTTTCACATCCTTGAGGAGAAAAGCTTTGTCTGTAAATAACATTCTCGTGATGTTTTGGAAGGTTACAGTTGGGTCACCAGCATTTTTTTTGGTGCAGGCTTTGTTTATTTTGACTTGACCACTGTAGTGGGGCACATACTCAGTTTTTCCTGTCACCTCAGGATTTGAGTTGCAGCAGCTCAGTAAGTGTGCCTAAGAGAAACACCTCTTGTTCTTTTAATAACAGAAAAGGTTCCTCTCTTGCAGTTTGCTGGGACCTTGTCAGATGGTTTAGGAAAGACAATGGATAGCAGACATCAGACCGAACGAGAATACATCCGATATCATGCTGCAACTAGTGGGGAACATCTCGTGGCTGGAATCCATGGACTTGCACATGGTAAGCCTTAGCTGCAGTTTTAATTCATTTCTCTTTTAAAAGCAATGATGAGACTGAAAAGTTTGCATTACCCTTAGGTAATTATTTGAAGCCAGGGACGTGGAGCTGTCGCAGGCTTTATGTTTGAATTGGCATGCTTGCAGCATGGGGTGGGGGGATTCTTTGGTTCTTACGTTGACAGAAACTACATTTAAGAGAGAAGTCTTTTCACATGTAACTGAGTAAGAGATTTTTGGCCAATTAAAGTGAAGTTTCAATGAAAGTTCATCCAGAACTTCGGTTTCTTTGTAGAGGCATAAAATACCCATGCAAACAGGTTTCTTGAGGGCCAGACATTAAAATACAAATGAGTACAGCTGGATTGTAGCTGTCTTCTGTTTGCTTTCAGTTCCAGAAACCTGAGGTTCCTCAGAACCAGTACATCAGTTTAAAGTAGCATTTCACCAGTTGGGTTGTATTGTTGTTTTGTTTGGGGATTTTTAAGTCTACTAAGAACAAAAGAGATAAATTTGTGTAAAAAGGCAGTGGACTAGTCTTAATTTGGCCAGCATCTCACATCGATTTAGCTCATGATTTATCTGTTGAAGAAAGTTAAATCAATACAAGCCAAGTTTAAATAAAATATTTATATTTTGCAGCATCTTGACTCAGTTTGTTTAAATGTCATTCTTTTAGTGCAACTGTTGCAGGCTGTGTGAAGCTAATCTGGCTTTCACTAAAGCAGCAATCTTCTGTGTGCTGAGCAAAAGTCTTTGTGCTGGGCTTTTGTCATAAGGAGACACTGTAGGTATTTAACTGGATCATGAGAGGTTTCTCTCATAGCAGTGTGCTATAACAGGTGGTATCAGTTATATTGGAAGAATGCTGAAATTGTGTTGTGTTACCCATTAACTAGCAGGACTGATTTAGTCTTAATCCAGTAGAGTTTTTAAATGCTCCTTATTCAGTTTAGTTCACTGTTTGTTTTTCAAAAGAGCAAATATCTGCTAAGTCCTATCTGTTGAAATGTAGGAATTAACCATAAACTGTAGTTACTCAAGAGAAGTGACTTAAATACTTTGTGCTCCTCAAGTTTGGGAGTCAAGGTGCTGTCTGGTCTGTATTTCAGTTACAGACCATAGGAAGATGCCTGGCTGCTGGAAGCTCAAGAGCCGAGTGGTGGGAAGTGTTTTTACATGGGGGCTTAAGCTAGTTCACTAAAAACAACCCAGTCACATCATCCCAAGATTGGAAATCTGTAAAGCAGGTTCTTAGATCAAGTGAATTGTTCCAAGTCTTTTGAAGCCTCAGTAGGCTCTTGATTTCTTCAGAGCATTCAGGTTCCCTGCAATGGAGATATGCAGAGAAATGTGCCTGCAACATCTCGGCTAAAATCACACGGGGCCACTTTAAATTCACTTTTTCCAGTGGAGACATGCACTTTTCTATTTTCTGTCTCAAACTGTATAAGCTTTTGTGGTAACAGGATGTTGTCACATTGTGAGTGACTGCTTCACCTCAGGAATAGATGAGGGCTGTTTGTGTAAGTACAGCTGGGAAGTAAAGCAACATTGAAATATTTTAAAAACCACATATTTAATGATGAATTAGATCTTTTTCTGTGGGTCATTATTGTCTGTACCTACATGTGTGCATATACAGAATATAAAATCATGAGCTCAGGTAACCCATTTTGACACAGTTTTTGCGTTACATTAAATGCCCAGTATGTTTCTGTCAGGGTGCACAGTAGATGGTTGAGCAAGACAGCACCAGCTGTGCAAGGCTCTCTGATGCTTAGAGGCAGTGCTTGTGGCCTACTGTGCTGTTCTTGTCTTTGCTAGGAATCATTGGAGGACTGACAAGTGTAATAACTTCAACTGTGGAAGGTGTGAAGACCGAAGGAGGTGTCAGTGGCTTCATATCAGGCCTTGGAAAAGGGCTGGTGGGCACAGTAACCAAACCTGTAGCTGGGGCTCTGGACTTTGCATCGGAAACTGCACAGGCAGTGAGGGACACGGCAACTCTGAGTGGCCCCAGGTCAGTGAGCAGTTTATATTTCTGGTCATTAATACTATGAAAATGTGTATTAATACCTGCTGCAACTTCTGATCTGATTATCTTTCCTTACCCAAAAAAACAGTAGCTTAATCAAATTTTCTATGAGCCATTATTAGAGATGTAGCCCATTTCATTCAGTTTGCTTTTTCTGTAAGAGATGGCATTCCTACAGCAAGAGTGAGATTTGAACAGAAAAGTTACAACATAAAATAGAACTATTCAGCTACAGCATTAGATGAAAGGAAAATTTTCAAAAGGCTATAGGGAATGACATTAAACTTCTACCATGGAATCCTTACGCAGAGTTGAAATGGAAGAGTTCTTCTCCCTCCTCTACCTCCAGCTTCCACTTAGCTGTGTAGAAAAACAGTTTGAAGAGTTCTGGTATCAATACAGCATTGTTACCTTCCAAATTTCATTTTGTACAGTGGTTCTCACTTATAGGAAGTGTGGCTAATGCTCTTATGTCCACATGCTTACCTGTTTACCTCTGTGTGTGTGGGTTATGTGTCAGCACATCAGGACAGAGACTTTGTCTTCCTTCCTGTGTTTGGTTACAAGCTTCATGTGCTGTCTACAAAATACAGTGATTATGTTTAAAATAAATAGATGTTCATTGGCACCAACGGTGAATGTGGAAGAGGGAAAGGGTCAAGTTCCAGAAAGGCTTCTCTGAGAGGAGATTCTTCTTACTGTTTGTGGCCAGGAGTTTACTTTGTATGACACTGCTATGGCAGGAAGTCCTGATGTACGTACATGAGATCTTGTGTGCTGAAGAAGTGAAAGACAATCCCAAGTACATTTTATTGTCAGAAAGTTAGAGAAGAATGTTTGCAAAATGTTGGGGCTTCTTGTCTTCCCATTTGGCTTTTCCATTTCCTGTGTTTTATTATGCCTCACTTGGAGTCCTGGCATGCCCATTGTCAGCGTTTCAGTAAATAACAATGAGGTTGATGAAGTGTGAGTGAGGTGCAGGAAGCTTTGAAGAATGAACCTAAGTGTACTTTGCTGTGAAAATGGAAGTGTTCATATGTGTATGTGTTCTGTATTTGGTACTTAGCTTGATTTGTAAAACCAAGAGGTCAAGGATACAGCTTGGTAAGTACATGTGCGTACAGAGAGTTACACAAGAAATCTTAAGTGCATCCCTGAGAAACCACATCTACTGTTTTGCTCATATGTGTCTTAATTTTGTGACTGTACAGGTAGATTGATGGATTGATTCAGAGGTGGGGAGAAACACACCTGGCTGTACTGTTAGTTGTCTTACTAGTTGAGCTGTGTTTTTATTTATTATTTTTTGCTTCAAGACACACATACACTTGAAATTCATGTTGGGCATACTTCTGTGAGATACAACCTCTACACAGTAGCGATGACGTTATCAACAGTTGACACATTAGATAGCAGCTGGGAAAGGGAGAGCCTCCAACCACCTTATCTCTTGTGTTTGCCTTTGTAACACATTTCCCTTTACCTTGTTCACTGTCACTTAAGAGATGAGGGTAATACAGATGAGCTGAACCACAGTTTTGCTTCCACTAGATTCTGAAATACTATTGTCATAGATGAGCACAGTGAACTGATTTTAATGTCTGCACACGCCCTGCAAAAATTTTCTGACCCAGCAACCTTCTACAAGTGGAAACAACAAAAAAGAAAGAAAACCCTTTCTCAGTTACTTCTCCAGTCTACAAAATCTGATGAAAACATTTCTTTGGATAAACAAATGTGCTTGAGAATATGTAGATAATGTAGGAAGGGGGGAAAAAAACAAACCCAAGGCCACACCACCACCTATAAACAACTTTGTGCTCATGTTTTGTTTAGTAACGGGTTGTTTTTTTTTATGTGCTTACATAATGCAGCAACAAAATTGTTCTTTTGAGGGCATAAAAAAACCCAAACCAACAAAGGATTTGTACGTGTTTCAGGCTGCTGTGTACCACTATCCCCCTGCCGCATTTGTTAACTGTTCAAATATGCGTGGTTTGGAATCAAAGCCGAACAGTGTTCCAGGCCCAAGCTGCTGGCTTCCGTTGCACAAAGTGTTTTTGCATGCTGGGCTGTGTAGGCTTCTCCAAACTAAGTACACAGCACCAGCTAACCCTGGAACGTCTGCTTATGGTGGTAACTGATTCTCAGGGTCATTTTGAACATTTGAAGAACCTCAGTTAAAAGTGTGGTAAGAGCGGCCTGACCTTATCTGGAGACTGCGTGGAGGTTTCCAGTACTGGCGCAGAGTTGAGTCAACCAGTTAATTTCAGTTGCATTTAAATACCACAATGCATAACCCTAAATTACAGGCCCCTTGCAAATCTCTAATGACATGGTTGAATTTTTAAAAGGCCTTCAATTTGAGCTGCTTGACTTCAACCAATCAGTTTTGGGTGAGATGAAGAATTTGAATTGACATTGTAGGTTTTCCTAAAAGGCACGTTCTAATTCCAGCTAAGTTACTGAATTGAATAGAACTCTGAGAAAGACTCTGTAGCTGTTGTTACTGTGATGCTGCTACAAGGAACAAGTCTCTTTTGGCTTCAGAATGTGCTGGTTTGTGTTGCTCACACAATCCATGTGTGTGGAAAATGGAGCCAAACTAACAGGGCTGAGATGCAGACAATGGCTTTATAGCTGATGGTGGTAGTGGAAAAGGCAGTGTGTTTACAGTGTAAGAAAGTACTTTTTAAATGTGACTTTAGGCTGGCTAATCTTATAACTTATTATATAATCATATAATTTATTATGCTTATTATTTATGAGTAAAGCTGCCTTAATACTTCTCAATGCAGAGGGGAGCATAAAATAGTTGTGACAGTGCAGTGTATATCTAGTGGCTGGGACTCGATACCTTTATTTGAGTAGGGTTTATGTATTCCAAGTGCTCCAGTGTCACATACGAGAGTTCTGATTATTTCCATATTGGTCATATACTGCCAAAAGTCTTAAAGGCCAGTTCAGAACAAGAAATCGCTTATGTCTCTAGATATGCTTGGAAAACTCACTCCTGGAAACGTGTTTTAAGTTCTAGTGCAGCACAAGGAAAGAACATTTATATTTAGACATGTGTCTAACTTACCAAGTAGTGCAGGAAACTGCCATCACAGCTTTCTCTCAGGTTTCTGCCAGGTCAGTGCAAGTTTAAGATTAGTCCTGAACTGTTACAGCAGTTAGTGGTGTTTTCTGATAGTCACAAGGTGAAACTTAGAAGTAAGGAGGTAACTTCACAACCTACCCAATTCAAATGAATTCTATCAGTGAACTAGACTGTATTAGTAAAGAACAGTTTGGACTGGCAAACCATGAATGGGCAGAGAAAATTCTTACATAAATATTTGTTTCTTTTAGCTGTACCCCATCTGGAAAGCAGTAGCCTGTGCTCTTTGTTCTTTAGTTCCCCACTTCCATGCCATCACTCAAAAGTGTGCAACCAGGCTGCAAAGTCTGAGACAGTGTCAACAGCATGTGTTTTTTCAGTTGGCTGTGCATCCATTTCTCTGAGCTGTGACTTTGACTGCAATGTCAAAAGCAGCAGAATTGAGAGGATGAGCATCAGTGGTACTCAGAAGTAGAAAATCTGGACCTAATTATATGGAGCACCAGCTCAGCTTATATACTGCACAGTATGTCCTCAAGGTTCTCAAGTTTTATAGATAAATATGGTTTGAACCTTAACACCTCTGTATGTGTCACAAATTCTGTCCTGACATCTAGACTTGATCTAGATCTGACTTCAAGAGTCTTCACAGTAATGTCAGATGTGTATGGGCCATGACTCTGGTGACGGAGGTATTATTCTTCTACTGGTAAGCCCTTCCTAAGATTTTCATAGTAGAAACCAGAGATAAAATGTATTTATTAGCTGATACTCATTGTGCTGTGTAAATCTGGAAATGCTACACAAGACAGCTTAGCTGATTCATCGCTCTGATCTGTGGATGACTTGGGCAGTGTGATTTCCTTGATATCCTCTTTCCTCTTTTCCCGGTAGGATATCAGGTTTTTATAATGGTCTGTTTTCTTTTGAGCAGGTTTGTCCATTTCATTCCTATGGCACGCTGTCAAATGGCTGTAGGTGTTGGCTTTTCCTCAGTGTTGGCTCCGCCCTCAGTCACTGTCGAACTTGACTTATGGTTTCCATTCTTCTGTCTTTAGTGTATGCAGATTCTTCCATTGCTGCTGTTGAGTTGCTTTGAAATCCCTCCAGTCTCTAAGTTCCCATAAGCACTGCATGAAAAGTGACTGTCACATCCCTGCTCTGTGACAAGCTGTGCTCTGCAAGTTATCCAAGCCTGTGCTGGCTGGGTTTACTGCTGTATCACATTGCAAATCCATACCCAGTTGTCTGCTCACTGTTTTTCCCCAGGTTTTTTTCCTGTATTTTGTTCTGTCTTACTGCTTTGCAAGTATCTCCTTGTCATTTCATATTTGTATACTGCATTATTTTCCCCCAGATGAACCAGGTTGCAGTTTTGTAGGTTGAATCCTGTTTAATTTCCTGCCATATTTCTGACCTCTTCAGGTCCTTTAGTACTTCACTGTCCTCACTAGAGTTTTAAAAGCCTCTTCATTTGTCCTCTCTAAATATGACCTTAAATGCTGCCTTTACTGGAGCCCTGAAGTTAGGTGAGCCTGGGTTTGTTAAAGGTTTCCCCCTTGAAACTTTAATCGCTTTCTGTTACGAGTTTTACCTGCTCAGGAGTCTTCTATTCACTTTTCATTTATCACTGATAACTTTCTGTAGCTCTGTTCCTGAAATGCCTACTCTGGCTCACTGAGGAAGAGGGTGTAGATGTTCTTGGGGGGTAAGTTGTTCCTTAACTGCAGCCCTGCACCTCTTCAGTATGGACAATTTAATCTTTAAAACCTTAAGGTTTTTTTTCTTTCTGAAAATGCACCTCAGCTATTTTAGTTTCTTAACTAGAAAGAGATAATAATCCACCACCCAGAACCTGAAATGATTTCTAGGTAATGGAAATTAGATAGGTTGTACAGAGTCTTCGGTGACATGATCTAGGGTGAGATGTCCGTGCCCATGGCAGAGAGGTTGGAGCTAGATGAACTTAAGGTCCTTTCCAACCCAAACTATTCAATGATTATATAAATGGAGTTACCCTAAGAATGAACAGAAATGTTTCTGTGTTCCTTTTGCCTCTTCGTTTGTTCCTCACTACCATTTGACACGTCTGCCTTGTAGCTGTGACTGTGGTTTTCTTTCTTACAGCTTTCTGTAAGAATGATTTGATTTTTTCTTGCTTTTCTCCAGGTTATTTCCAAAGCAGTGACTCAGGTTAGAGAAGTGTGATCTTTACTAGACTAGCAGTAAGTCTTATGTGCTGTACATCAGCGAACTAATAGGACTTTTTGTCAGGGAAGTCTCAGGTAATGATTGTATTTGACTCAGAGTGGAATCCTGGCAGGATTGCTTTGCATACTCACTCCACCAATCTGCAGCCCCTCAGAACTCTGTGGAAGGAATCCAAGCAGTTGAGGCATGTGGTTACTCTTCTGGAGTGCCTAAAATCATAAGAATTGAGGATAGAGTGTGCTGCCATTCCACACTTGACTGCACTTCTCAATCTCTACACACTCAGACGGTACAGCAGAATTTGCTATGCGTGATTGGAGAAAATGACTCTGTTGCATGTAGTTTTCATGATCTAGCAAAGAAAGACAAACCTTTAAAACATTCATTTTGCTTAATAATATTTTATAGCAGAGTCTGTAATTCTAGAACCACACGTATAAAAGTGTCACTATTTCAGAACCATACGTTGGTTCATTGCAGGAGAGCGCTGTTAGCTGCTCAGCACTGCCAGGGGTCCAGATGGTGTGGAGATCCAAAGCTCTGTGCCAACAGAGCCTATTCCCTTTCCTTTTGGTACCTGTCACAAAACCAAACTGTAATGCTTTTTGTGCATGACTACAGATACCTTACTTTAGGTCTGAGTAATGTTTCCAGAAGCTCCTTGCTAGGTGTCTGCATTACCAGATACCATTGACATTTGGAGTGTTTGTGAAATAAGTTGTCATTACAGTTGGGTGTCTTTGTCCCCTTATTTTAACTTGACTCAGTTGAACTATTTGGAAGGAGTGGAATTAAAAACCCATGGTTCGGACCTACAGCACACTTCATTAATGTTGTACTGCTGCGGTTACTTTCACATCTGCTGTATATGAATGTCCTTAGTAAAAGGAGGTTTTAGGAAAAAAATATCTATTACTGGCCAGTGTTAGGCCATGTTTAATTGTACAGGTCTTCCGTTTTACATCTAAGTAGATGTAAAGTATTTACATACACAGATCTATTAAGTAGTATCTTATGAGCTACACTTGGAGTAGCAGGGGCTGAGACAGGAAAACCTGGAAGCAAACACTTTACCTGTTTGTAGAAAGACACTTTCTGAAGCCCAAGGGTTACAGTTGCTGAGGTTCATAAGTATTCCTTTCACATTGTACTTCAGGGGTTTAGTGCACTCTGCATATTAGCAAAGAGGCTCAGGATGGTTTAAATTCCAGTAGGCAGTGCTAAACATTTAGCTAAAGCTTTTGCAGTTTCTTTGGTTTAAAGCCTTTTTGCTTTGCCATGTCAGAATGTATTCCTACTGCTACAACTGAACAAAAGCCTGGTTTAAAAAAACTGCTGGGTTCACCACTGGTAACGTGTGTAACATTAAAAAGGGAGGCTTTATGAGGGACCAAACTGTCATTCTAAATATCAGCATCTGTTTTGTAAGAAACAAAATTTTTTCCACTCAAGCATAGTGTTTAACTTGACATTTGAGGGCAGAAAGATACCCTGGATGCATTCAGGCTGTTGGTTAAGGACAGAAAGGGACAGAGGCACTGGAATGGAACGTGAGGGGAAGAGTGAAAACTCAAGTGAATAATGGTGAGTAGTCAGATTAGGATAAAATGTGAAACTGCATTTTCCTTTAGATGTCCACTCATTATTAGCAACAAATAATCTCAGAGAGATGAATGAATGCAGAGTTCTCACTGTGATAGTCACCACATAACCAACATATTTACTGGTGCCTTGGTAAATTACAACTAGAGGCAAGTATGTTCCTGTCAGTGGGTGAAGGAACTTGCCTGGTTTTGTTGTTAATTGGGACTGCTGCTGTGGCTGAGTTCTGAACAGGAGCTTCATAAGCTCCTGTTGCTGAAAATGGACAGTGTGGTACAGCACTTGCCTGCTGTCAAGGGCAGTATTTAGCCATTGACTCAAAGGAATGCATCCAGACAGGAAGAAAAACATATTTCCCTTGAAAATACTGCACATTTTGTCAAATTATCTTGCATTTCAGTGCAAGCTTTTGGTCACGAAGGCAAAAAAGTGAAAGGAACGCCTCTTTCTGTGCTGTATGTTTCCTGGTTACTGGCATTCATGCGCTTTTTAGATCCTTCCTTACTTGGAAAGCCCTTTGCTAAATGGTGCTGCTGTTTTGGTGTATTCCATGGAGCAGTTTTCTTGGGTTGAAATAATTGGAGAGCACAGCAGAATAAACAAGTCTGCAGTGGCATCTCCTAGAGTGGAATTGGAGAGACTTAGAGAAAGAAAAAAATGAGGCTTATGCATTAGCATCAGCAGAACAAACTGGAACACCACCCAGGACCTGGCAATAAAGTATCCACAATTTCCATTCACAAATGTACTTGCTTGGAATTAGGTGGGATAAGTTGAAAGCGTATGTGCACCAGAAATGAACAAAAGCTTTATTCAAAACAGACGTGGCTGCTGGAATGTACCAGGGCAAATCACCAGACTGCACTGAACCAGTTGGACTTGATGCCCAGACCTGAACTTTTGGTCCTCTTACTAGTATTTTCAGTTCATAAAAATAGCAGGAAAGATGAAACTGATGTAGTGGAACAGGAACCAGCATTTGTCTATTTGCTTCTTTCTAAAGCAGCAGTGGCAGGAGCTGCTGACCGTGGGCACTAACCACATCTGTTTGTGCCACAGGGGTGATGGGGCTGGGGCAGCCTTTTGGGCATTGGTTTTATTAGTCCTAGTGATGATGAAGATGAGCACAAATGACATCTGTACTGAGGAATGAGGACACGGGTATCTTGTGTTGTGCACATACCCAGTTGGAGTCTTTGGGAGGGTCCATGTATGTGGTTGTTTCTCTTGCATGTATCCGGAACACCATCTTTCAATTTGTCTTTCCATTTGCTTTCACTCCAGATTATTTTACCTGATGTCATGTTAAAAGGTTTCTTTACATCCTTAATTTTCTGACCTGTATCAAGGAGTGGCCTTGAATTACCACAGTGATAAATCTGGAAGTACATAGTGTTTGAGCATGCTCCCAGTGGGCTTTTTCCATTCTGAGGCCAAATATAAAGATGTAGAAAATGTTTCTTCCATACAAAATGAAAATCCGTGCTACATATTGTATTTCTACTAGTTTTGTGTCTTAGAATTACTTGCCACGTCCTCCTCCCAGGAATAAATACCCAGGCATCAGGTTCTTTGAGGTTACTCCATGTGTTTAAAATGGTAGAAAAACTAAACCATTATGGTTGGTCGGGTACTGTTTGTCTACTGACAGGTTTTATTTTCAAATTAGAAGGTAAGGCATTGCTTTAAAGCAAATACCACTTCTGAGCAATATTTCAAGGCATGTTAGTTGAGGTTCATGTTTATGTAGCAATTACAGGCTTATGTGAAGCGAGGGAGCTTGTGAGGAAGTACGTACTAAGGTGCTGCTAGGCTCTCTACCTGCTTCTAGGCATATCTTCCCTTTGTCATTAGCGGTGAGGTTTTTTGCTCAGTCCTAGTCCTGCGTCTGTAGATGGGAGCCCAGGGCCTGCTGGGATGGGGTTTTACACTTGTGCTGTCCTTTTGCCCTTCCACTGAACTCTTTTCATTTCAGTCATGAGCAAACAGTGCCTGAACTAACAACCCTGCAGTCCTCCAAAGCACGCCTCGCTTACTGTACCAAACAAAGGGAGGCCCGCGTGGGCCGGCCCAAGCCAAGGAATGCAGCTTCGAGGTTCTGCTCCATAAATTTAACCAGCACGACAAAAAGGAGATAATATGAGCCTTCGTGATGATCTGAAAGGGGGAGGTTTGTGTCCCATTGATTGCGGTCTGGCCTATTGCCAGGCCCCAAGCCTGACCGACAGTTGAACCATATCGTTAAGGCGTGTAATACAGCTCAAGTCTTGTACAGCAGCCAATGAGTACATATCCAGAGGGCAAAAGTTTATAAAGAGTTGAGGCTGTCCTGTTTAACCCTCTCACACTGCATGTAATATATACGGCTGCCATTCAGAAATAGTCACATTGCTATAAAAATGTAAACCTTCAACTTTCTTTACTTGGGAAAAAAAAAATCCATGTGTGTATGATTTGGAGCGTGAAGCAGATTTATAAAGTGATCCAAGAAAACTGAGTTTTATTTAAAAAAGAAAAAATCAATCCAATCCACTTTTTCGTCCAGTACTACTTCACCCATAGTTACTTCTTAGTTCAGAGATGTCTTCTGGGTTGTTCTACAAACTCTTTCATACAGATGGAGCTATTTATTGCCTTGATGTCACCTCATTTAGCATGTGGCTGGTATTTATATAGATAATTTTTTCACCTAATGTTGCTGTTAACATGTGGAATGCTCTGTATCAGTTCTCTAAGTCCAGACAGTTGATTTGAATTTTCTTGCAACTGCTAACTCTAAAAATCAAAACAACTCTGAGCAGCTTTTGGTTAGGTAAAGCTTGTGCTGGAGGACTCTGCTATGCTGGCTGCAGCCTGGTTGTACTAACTGAGAAGTATATAAAAGTCTGAAGAGAAAACACGTGGAGTCATCACAGTTCCTTTCACACAGCTCTTTACGCACACCTAGGAGCTGATGTCCTGGTTTGATTGTTTGCATTCTTCCCCAAAGTGGGGAAAGCACAATGCCTTCCCAGGAAGGTAGGAGTACGATAAGGAAACATTCCTGTTACACTCCAAGTAAAGTGGCTGTGTTTGCATTTGCATGACATGAGCATTAGCACTGATGGGTTTTGAGGGGACCATTATAAATATCAGTACAGAAGTTAGACCAACACCCCATCTATTCCACTGCCCTGCCTGCCAGCAGGCTGTACTCTAAAGTTTTAAGTCATCCTTGCCTGGTGCCCTGAGGCACCATAATAATGCCATGGCCCTGGGCACTTTTAATTTTCACCAAGGCATGTTGAGCTCATGGTTTTCAGATGGGTATTCCCACGAAATCCCTGCTAAGAACTTTACCTTTTCACTGAATCAGGAGGTGACTGGGAGCATTTTGCAACACCTTTTGAGACAGGAAACTTAAAATCATAGAATCATAGAATAGTCAGGGTTGGAAAGGACCTTAAGATCATCCAGTTCCAACCCCCCTGCCATGGGCAG